>LBLO01000251.1:0-35311 GCA_004354395.1 Chondrostereum purpureum | reverse complement strand
CTCAGTTGCCGGTAGGTTAGTATCGTACAAAACAGGTTGTTTTCTGACCTCTGTGATTTCGGATAAAAGGGACCTGCGAAGAGTGCCAGAAAGACCTACGGCAGGTGTGATTATGTCCAATCACAGGTCATTATTTTAGGTTGTTTTCTGCCCTAGGCAACTTTCACGGAGTCAGTTTTCAACAGTTGAATGTGAACTGCGGTTTGGCACAACAGTACTAAACGCACACTCCCAATCCCTCCCAAAAGATAAGTATACATCAAGCCCAACAAGCTCCAGGAGTTTTCATATGTTCCAGTCTGTTCAAGTACAGGACCTACAGTCTCGCTGGAGATCCCCTCCATGATCTCTGAGACTACTACTTGTTCGGTAACGCGGACGTCTTGTTAGAGTACAATCCATACACTACTCGTAGGTAGACTAGGTAGATTACGTAACACGTACCGGTAACACCTAGCCTAAGCGTACACGAGTCAATGCTCCTTAGCATTGACCGTCGTACCCTAGGTGAGTAGATACAACTCCTGCCAATACATAGCATTGACCATCGTACCCTAGCGTGACCTCCAACACGTCTATGGTCGAAGCCAGTGCAACTCATTACATTATAAATCAGAAATTAAAATCACCAGTGAATATACAAAATAGTAAGATAGAGAAGTAGAAGATCTTCAGGTAGCGATATAGTATCAATCGAAATGGATGTAGTGCCCTTTAACCCCTAGCCTGCATTTTTCACAGTCTACTCGGGGGCCCATCGTAAAGCGCTTGTGTTTGCTTGACGTGGGAGACTTGGTATAAGAGGGCGATGCCATGGGGGATAAATCCATTGCTGAAGGAATTTGAGATACAGGTGTGGATGGCCTTGTGCTTGTGACGAAATCCATGCTGGTGAGTACTTCTGGAGTCGGAGGGTGGACATTAATTGAAGGAAGAAGAGATCGGGCCATAAAGGAGTTCTGAAGGGCCGCANGGGGGTTGTGGATGGGAGCGGCCTGAACTAAGGTGGCATTGTAAGCTGGCGAGAATCCCGTGTGAAGTGGAGGAAGAGATGGACGGTTGGAGTTATCGGGGATAGGGTCGTCCATTTGCTGTAAGATATACTCATTGGTTAGGTACGAATTGAGAAGGATGTATTATAACAGACCATGTCCTCATCGGCTTCTGCAGGAGAGTCTAGATAGCCTGCAACAGTGCTGAGTGGGCTATCGATGGTGAGGCCATTGGCTTGTCGGACCCAGTCCTCTGACGGGTGTCGGCTACTGCCTCTCGAACTTGAGCCGGGCCTCTGATAGATGCTGTGGTTACCATTAGGATGTGCTGTACAACTCGTCTGCAGGGCCTCCCCCAGTGCAAGCGAAAGTCGTTTCTAGTGGGGGAAGTATGAGAAAATAACGCGACGTTGAACGCGTCCTGGCACTTACCGAGGGGCGTACGTCTGCTGGAGTGATATCGTCTGGCGAGCGAGCTCTTTTAGAGGAGAGGCGAGTGATAGGCATGAGATTTGTCGAGTGGTGGTGGTGGTAGTTGACTTGCATCTGCATCATTGCTCTGACAGAACTCTAGATGGTCGATTCGGCGTTAGCTCCTTTGTTTCCCCACCCACCGCCGGGTAACAAGAATTGCTGCTTATATAACCTCAGATCACTTCGCTCTCAGCACGTGGCCGCATAAATCATCAATTCGAGTTTCCGCTACAGAACAACCACAGAATGCATACTACAAAGCCTACCCAGATAGTCGTACGAACGGGGAATGATTAAAAGCATGCACTCGTACATCTGGAGACTCTTCTCACTCAGTATTCTCAATTCAGAGGGCACTTTCGATTTCAGGTCTGCATTCCCGGGCAAGATAGTACACAGGCACGGGCCTCAGCACAGTGACTTGAACCGTAAGACTCGACCTTGAATCTACCCTTGGTATTGAAATCTAACACATAGGTTTTGGGGGTGATCGAATATATCATAGTACAGTTGATGCACAGAGAGTAGTAGAGACCCGGAGAGCGCCATCAAGGCCGCCTCAGGATCCTCGACTTGACATCGACGTTCTGTATACATCTATCAAGTATGGCCAAGCCGGTTGTTACATGAAACTTCTCTGCAAACAATTTAAGAATCACGTTCGGGAACTCAACATTTCCATGCTGCTCCAGAGACAAACAGCGGACCGTACACAGCTGTTACGACTTCTGGATTCCATATCACTTGTCAGAGCTTCTCAGGAGTGCGCATAGGCAAAGGTAAAGACATAACCGCGCGAGTTATTCTCGCACACAGGAACTTTAACTAGAACAATAGAACATGTTCTAGGAGGGGAGTAACCCTTTCTGTGTCGAGAGAATGATCTGCGCAAGCCGGGTTTGCGCCCGCATATTGTCGGAAGAAATGATTTCTGCGAGGTACAAACGCGATACCCACTGCGAACTCATCCACCACCTACGCGCCCGTACGAGTTGGCACGGCGCTGGGTCAGCCAGCGCAAATTGACTTACCGAGCAGACACGCCAACTACGTGCACTGTGCAAAACCAGATTTACATCCCTCTATGTAGAATAATCTAAAAGGATGGATTTAAGACCATCCATGGTTGATAGGCAAGGAGAGTTTGGGAATTGTGTAGCACATATTTGGAACTACTAGCATACGAGGGGTTACCGTTCACATACAAAGAATCAAGAGATCAGATTAGTGCTGGTTGAACAGACTACAAAACAAAGCAAAATGTTGTACAATTAAGTGTAATGTCATCTAACGTATCTCCTCTTGATGACGAAAGATATTGGATACTTCTACTTCTACGTTCTTGAGGATTCTACAACTCTACAAGATGCACTCGTTGAGAGCGTTATTTATTCCCGGGGCAGAGAGGGAGCCTCTCATCCCTGCACATCCAAGCCTCCACGAGGCAACCTGGGCTCTCCGGGCTGATAAGGCTCACCAGCTTCAGTTCGGAAAATGTCATTGAGCCAGGCACCATTAGGCACCATTTTAACACCTCTTGTGCACATCGCAGCGAGCCCGAGCCAGCTAAGTGCATTCCCAACAGTACCCACTTCATCTGAGACATGTGTTTTCGCGTACTGGCTGATCCTCTTGTGGAGCTCAGTATCAGTGTAGAGTTCAAAGATGTGCTTCGCCACTGCCTCGTTATCTCTAGGTGCTGTGAGATACCCAGACTTGCCGTGCTCGACCTGGAGGGGGATACCACCAGTTTTGCTAGCGATGATTGGTATACCAGCGTGAACAGCCTCAGAGACTTTGACTTCGAAGCCTTCCCGAGTCGATAGCTGCAGGGCAATCCTCGCGTTTGCCATGAGAGCATTGAGCACTAGAGATAAATATCATTCCTTGACACTTAGAGATGAAATAGGGAAGACTTACATTGATCACTGGGCGGCAACCTCATGACCACGATATCCTTCGCAAACTCCACATAATCTTCTGAATGAATTAATTGGATGACCTGATCGTAGATGATGCTCGCATCGGGATCGTCAACAGCACCGTGTCCACATATCAACAGTTGAGGGAGGTCATCTTGGTCAAGGTTCGGAGACGCTGACTGCAGCATACGACGGAACTTGGCATAAGAATCGATGACATCGGGGATACCTTTGGCTGGCTATGAATTGTCTAGGTCAGGAAGCATCTTCGCAGCATCAAAACAATAAGAAAACATACGTCAAATCGAGCAATCTGGATGATATAATCCCGGATGGGCCAACGCAATTCAGTCATCTTTTCCTTAGCGCATAAGCTGCGGAACTCTCCCATATAATAGGCCGAGTCCCATGGGTCAAGGTCTTTGTTCAGTCCGTCCAACCTGGAACAATTCATCAAACAGTGCAGCAGAATCGCCTGCACGAAATCAAACCTACCAATCAGTTGCAGCACCCAAAAGGCCGACCTTCTCGATGGGAACATCATCTGGAACAAATTTGTTCACAGGGTGACCTGAGCACCACCACATTCTCAGCGTCGTTCGTTCGATACAAAGATTCGACTCACTTATGAAAAGGTCTGCCAATTGAATATTCTTCCAGAGATACTTCCATACCTCTTCTTGAGGAGAACCGGCAATGTGTACTAAATCACTTCGGATTTCGATGTGCGAACGGTAGATGATCGGCAATTCTGGGCGAATCTTTTTGATGAGGGGGATCAAACCAGGCATCTGAGGGTCGTCTGTACACACGAGTAAGGGCATCAGTAATGCGTAGAGTGACTGGCCACATTAGAACAATAACCTATGAAGGCAATATCCACACCGCCAGGAGCGAGTGGGCCGCCGTCAGAAGTCCATCGGAGACCATTCTTCAAGATCCAGGCTACCAAAGGNATGAACAAACAATTAAACATAGAGGTGGATGGGAGGTCATATACCGTCAAAGTTGTCCTTGGCTTCCTGACTGAGCCGCAAATCTGCTGCCGCGACGCCTTGCAAGATATTGTGGTTGTTCTTCGTTGTCCTGAACACACTGGGCGAAGGATTCGGAACATACCTAGGGGGGAATGAGGGACATCAGTCATGTTTCCTGACAGCGGATACGCCACAATACAAACCAAGCAACATCGACATCCAATGCGGCCAGGAACCTAATAAGAGCGTGTCGCATCTATTGCCACAACATCAGCTGACGATCTAATAGGTGATATAAGTGTATCCCTACCAAAGCAACGCCCCCTTGAGAAATGATAAGTTTAGTAACTGAATACCTTTATGGTGGAAAAGTATCTACCTCCTTGGGGCGTTGATGAGAAGAATCCAATCTTGATATTGCGCTCCCGGAGCTCGTCTGCGAATTTGATGACCGCATTCCACGTCCTGTAAGTAGTTTAGCGGATAGCGTGAACAAAAATATGCAATGGCAATAGAAATGCCACATACCCGGTACCCACGGTCTTCTTGTATTCATCTAAATCGTCGAGGAGGTGGATCTTTCCGCCAGCATCCACAGCGACCTGGTTACGTGGGCCAATACTCAAACGAGGATTGTTGTTGGGGCCAAAGTACATGATACACTTGCGGGCGGCGGAGTCGGCCTGTTCATCGAGAGTACGTGGGATAGGAAGTCTGCCCGAGACACCATCGGGAAGGGCATTGGCGGCCGAGAGATGGCTGGGATCAAGGAGAGTAGAGCCCGGGAGATGTTTTCCATCCATGTACATCGTTGGGGTCTCTGCACCCGAAGGAAGATACGAGCCTGTTGTGGACGAGATGCGGTGTTTAATGTTGGGGCGTAGGGTCGTCTCATTATGGAAAGGCTTAATGTTGAACACGATAGGAACAACATCCAGATCCAACCAAAGACGAGTACAAAGGTTAGGGGCCTGAAAAACGCAGGCTTCAGTGAGAACAAAGCCGGCGCGATCTACTTATGTTCGAAGGCTAACCTCGCGAAGCAACGAGAGAGTGATACCAGCACCCAGAAACTTGCAAAGATGCTCAGCAGAAAACTTGCGGAGTGTATCGGTGACATGTTTCTCAATCTCCTTCCCCGTCTTCTCAAGCTGTCCGGGAGAGAAGGGGATGGTGCTGGATGAAAAATCGGTGTTGTAGACCGAGTCGTGGATAGAGATGGCGATCTCAAATTGAGTATTGTTGTTGATGGGTGTACCTGCAATACCAGCCCACATGGGCTACACAAACATAACGGATGAGGCTTGTATCGGCGTGGAGAGAGAAATGTGGGTAATTACGGTGAGACTAGCAAACGTAGGAGGTACATTGGNCTTGTGACTGGCGTCAGCCGCCGACGAGAGGCGGCGTCGTACTGCAGCGGATGCCTTTGATTGGAAAGGATTAGATGATGGAGCCATGTTTGAACACAATCAAGTTGGAAAGGATAAAGACACAGGGATGGCTCGTCTCAGGAATTTATATAGACAATGAGGCGCCTACGTAAGTTGATGTATATCTGGTGACCTGGAAAGTGACAGAGGATTGGCTGGGCCGTGGAAAAGATGTCTAGAGTGAATCTCGTTCATCTTCTATCGCCTCGCGTTGTGCCTCACGTTTGTAGCCTGGTAGTCAAAAAGTTGGACCAATGACGGGGAGGGGCGATAATTCCAGTCGCGTAAGATTCCAAGCAGCCGGGACCCAGGTAAACCAAGGCTAGATCACTTTCCTTCAAACCGCCAACTTGCCAACCAATGGGCCAGGACTAGAATTGGCCAGTCACAAATTCAGGAAGCCCTCGACTGCGACGAAACGCGAAATAAACCTGACCTCAACCAATGCCATGGCAGCAACGCCATGTGCTGAATGTGGCGCACATACGGTCTGGCAGGATGATATCGGCTCTTCCGTTTGCTCAGCTTGCGGCACTCTTACAGATTCTTCTCAAACAGTACTAACCTCCAATTCCGGCTTTGAYGATGATACTAGGGCATTCAATTTGGCTCCAACAACGACCCTGAAAAGCTTCAGGCGTGGTTCTAACTGGGACCTCGCAGGTCAGGGAAAAGAAGCTAGAGACAGAAGAAATTTTGTAAGTGATTTCTCTAAGGGGTAATTTGCAGGACAATGGTTCCCTTTGAACAACAGCGTTTCCTTAGCAAGCAAGAGAGCATGCCAATATACAGTCCCTTTTTAGGACTTCAGCATGACACGCCAGGAAGATAGATGTACGTAGGTTTCCTCGCTGTCCCTCGGTGATACGGATTGTCAGCTGAGAAAGTTAACATTGAACCGTGTACTCTCTTGTTGTCCTGCAAATGATCGTCAATTACTTCTGTATCATGCCCCCAAATTGACTGCATTCTTGACAGCACTCAATCCATGAATTTATCAAGTCCTTGGCTGCAGCCCTCCTCTTAGTTGGTTTCTCATCTCGAGCCACCACAGTATTTGATCAAGCTATGGCCACTGGGATATTTAAATGGGGACGTAAGGCTAAGCTCATTGCTGCTAGTTCCCTTTCTATTGCGCTTCGAGAAAACCAGAAGCCAGATTATCTCCAGGACATTGCATTCATCATAGAGTGTACACCCACATGTCTCCTCCGAGCACGGGCATCTTTAGCATCCGCCCTTCACATAATCCTTCCTCCGAATGACCCTACCTCCCATCTATCCTCCTTACAATCCCACCTGACCTCGAGCGTTCACGACCCTACCCTTCCAAGCTTCTTATCATTTCTAAAACCCCTACCTATCGGTGTCGTATTCGAAACTGCACGGTCTCTCGTAAATCTTCTCTCTCGTTTGGCTCCTGAATTCTCCTCCCATTCAACTACATCTACCGCATGTGCTACTGTCATTCTCGCCCTGGAAGCTGAAGCTCGAGCAATGCTTCCCAAACTCAAAGAGGTCGCAGCGTTCCTTGGTACACGATGCTCAATCGGCCGTGACGTCATTATGAAGCGGTATGAAGCCATCCAAGATGAGGTAGAGAAGTGGTTGAAGGAGTTACCATGGCTGGAAACGTACGAAAAAAAGAGGAATGGTCGAGCTAAGGTTGCAAAGCGATTGATCATTGCGCGCGGATTGAAGGACGTTATTCAATGGCAGGATGAGATCTGGAAGAAGCGTATATCYAAGCCAGATATTCCCGAGGTCGTCCTTGAGTTGGACGAAGAGGCACAACTCGACAGGGATGAAGAGCCAGATGTGACTTGTGGAACAAGACGTGGGCGAGATGACGATGGCGTGTTTCCTCCTAGCCTACCTTTAAAGAGGCGYAAAACGCGACACGATCGTAACCTGGCCGACGCAGCACAATTCTTGTTGGACCCACTCAGTGCACCCAGTATATCTGACCCCCACGGTCCATCTCCAACCACACCTCAGTCTCAGTGTCAGACCCAAGGCTTTCTTGACTTGTCTTCGTACATCCTTTCTGCACCGTCTCTAGACGCTGTTAGAAATCCTCCCACTCGTCTCCAGTTGCTTTCTTCGTCTCGCGGAGGCACAGAAGATCAAATTGGGGACGAAGAGCTGTTCGAAGACCAAGAGTGGGAACAGATATTTAGGAGTCAGGATGAAATGCGCGTCTTGCAATCCCTTGGATGTTTTGATGCACCAGAGGTCTCAGAAGAGCAGGCTGCGAAAAAGGAGAAACGACGGGTCAGAGCAGAGGGCGGTGTAGTAAACCAGAGCAAGAAATTTAACTTGGATGCCCTTGCAGCTTTCATGGGCGAGGACGCTGATAACGAGGATTTTGATTATTTGGGACTTACTTCCCTCAACGACGACCAGGTGGATCATAACGGTGAAGACTGCATTGCGCTGCCATGCGATGACTCTGGTGTAATTGTGCAAAACTGGCGGGCGCTCTCCCCTTAAGTATGGTTCCACCTATGACGATGGAAATTACAACTGCCTCGCCTGTACTGTATACTAAGTAATATAATTAGTCCCTTCGAAAGCAGCCTTGACCGTGCATTAACAGTGATTGTCACAGTAAAACATAGACACAAAGAAGAGAAGAGTCCTTCCAAAATGGTATAGTGACTGGTAATGAACGAAGGCCCTGTATGAAAGGGAAAGGTCGTAGAAAATGGCACTTATCTCAGTGAAGCAGGATCTGCGACTGGAGATCCTTGTCGTGGTTGATCTGAGTGCTCAACAAAACCGCGATTCCCTGTGTAATCCGGTGCATCTTCAGCAGGGTTTCCAGCTGCTCCTTCGCTCCACACCTGCCGCAGCGGTCCAGGATCTGGCCGTTTAACGGTCCCGTCCAGCTCGAAGGGCTCGTCCGTGTCTACATACGGTCTCCTCTGAGGGGGCTGTGGAGGGGGGAATGTGTTGACAGGTACGGTATTGACAAACTGAGCATCGTGTCGCTGCACCGAACTACTGCTGCGATGGTGAAGAGGTAAATTGTCATTGTACTCCGACTTGATACGAGGAGAATATGGTCGATGAGCCAACTCAGATGACAGGCTTGGGTAATACTGGCGATACGAGAAGTATGCCATGACGGTCCCCAAGATGGAGCCAACCAAAACATCATGCCAATGGTCTATGAGACCATTAGGATTAGAATAGAAATTATGACAGAAGAGATTTGACATACGGCGATAATCCATAGTACGAGAAATAGCAACCAAAGCAGCAGCGGAGAAAGGCGTCAACGCCAACCAAGCCTTACCCTATGTACATTATGATATATTTAATGGAATCGGAGAACAAAGATGCGGATGATTATACTCACAGCATGACCGCGTTCATCAAAGAGATGGAGCTTTCCTGCCAAGTAAAACGCCAAGAATCCCAACCCGGCAAAAGACACTGCATTCGGTCAAGAGCTGTACATGACCAGTGAAGGAGAAACAACGTACTGCTGGCGTGGCCTGAGGGGAAGCTACGGAATCCATCTCGTAGCATGGAGTTGTCTGTCTGAGTGCATATATGATAGGTAGAGAGTCCAAACTCAGGATCTTGTGTCCCTGCAAGAGGCTGGCATCGATCGATTAAATCTGAGAGAAGGGAGAAAAATGAGGATGTCTTATGGAAAACAAGAAACGAAGGTATCATACCAGGACGTGGCCGGCCAACAGTGATCTTTACGAACTGGGTTATTGAACCAGTAAGAGCAAGCCCTAAGACCACTGAAAGACGCGAGTTTAGACCAAGCTGGGGCATGAAAAAAAGAAAAGGACGGACGCCCTAGGGTCGAATTGTGTAGATCCCACCAGGACCGAACGGTGAAGTAGTTGATCAAAGGTTGTAGAAGGAGGGGTGCTACACCACAGATGAAGTAGAGGCCAACATTCTGGAAGATGCTGTTGTTAAAAGATATGCACGGACTTGGATATATAGTTGGGTGGCTTACAGGAACTCGTTCATGGATGGCATGCCTGCCGAGAACTGAGTACAGGAGTGGAAAGGGCGCAAACAAGGATAACGTACGTATGCCTTAACCTAGATCAAGGGTATCATATAAGAGAAAGATCGAAGGCAGCAAGAATGATACGAACGAAGTGTCTTCGACTGAGAACTGTCGTCTGTAACCGTCGACATGGTCAAGAGAGAAGAATATTGCCCTAGGAAGACGATAAACACCGGTCAAGCTTTAGTGTGCATAACAATGAACATACGCCAGTATGATCGAAATTGCCCTAGATAGAAAATAATTAGCCAGTGGTCGTGTGCGTTGTTGCACTGAGAGCGAATGTACCAGTCCGGAGCATAAGATATAAGCAGTTTGCGTCTCCTTTGAGGGGACATCTGAGGCTTTATCCTAGGAGAGGACTGTGTGTTCTTGAAAAGAGGGCCCATGGTGGGGTTTGTGGAGAAAGATGAGGGGTCGTGAAGACGAGCGTAAGCCATGGATAAAATGTCTTGGTAGGTCACCGGCGCGGCAGCCAACCACTCCGAATTAGACTATCATCGCCTCACCAGCCTGACCTCTTCTTCTCGGGTTGCTACGGTCCCCGACTTCCCTATCTAGGACTAGCTCGCTCAAAACGTGTACAGCAAGCTCAATTGTTCAACACGAGGCAATCAGGAATGCAATTGAATTTGCAGCTGAGGCCTCATTCTCCCCGCCACCTCAGTCGGTCTTCGGCGCTCGCATGCGCTCACTGATCCGTGGATCGACGCTAAGCCCATCATCAAATGGACTCAAATCGCAACTAAAATCCAGGTGTTCGATGTTAAATTACTTTAGCTCCCACTGGTCTTTACATTCGTTGCAGAGGAGTGTCCAAACCCCCCATGAATAAATAAGCAGATAGAAGATACATGCAGATTGGTGTTCAGCGAGCAGCCTACATAGTGGATACAAAGGGTTTACAGGTTAATTTGATACAGATGGTGTTTAAGGTCCTTGGTCGTTCAGTGTTCATATCCAAATTATACGCGCTCGCGCCAATCCCTATCAGGCCCCAGCAAAACAGGTGAGGCACGGCGCCTCCAACCGGAAGTCTTCCTCTTGGGAGACCTCTCTTTAGTTGGAGAGGACGAAGGGCTACCCAACATTACACCACCACCTACAACGCTAGTAGAGCCGCCTTGGTAGAGGTAGCTCACGCGTGAAGCACGTCTTGAAGAACGGATGCTACGGGGAGACGGAATGAATGGAAGATCACAAGGATCTGAGGCAGGGAGGAAGGGGGAGAAGTGATAACGGTGTCGGAATCTCTGTCAGAAAATTCGAACGTCGAGATATCGGATTCTGAGCCAGAATCNGACGAATCGACATCCTGCCATGCAGAGCGAGCGGGCTGGCTCGGTACAATATCATCTACCGTCGTGGAGGTCATGGGGAGGAGACAGGGTATTTTGATCTCTGCTGGACTAGGAGGGAGTTCAGACGAAGCCCGTCTTGTCTGAACAGAGCTCAGAAGCTGAGATGGCAGGTTACGCCTCGTCCGCTTCGAAATCGAGGGAACTTCATCAGAAGGGAGCGCTTCCTCGCCGGGTGTCCAGATGACAATGGGCGCAGCATCAAGCCCACTTTCAAACCCGATCTGAGCCAAGATAGAAACAGAGGTGACAAGAATGAATATGTCTCTGGCACCATGGCTAAGAGTTAGCAAGAGCATCCAATCTTCATAGTTAATGCCAGCGGCAATAGCTGCGGCAAAGAGAGATGATGGGGGAGGCGCTCCTGGACATAGAAATAAAGTAAAGGAGGGCTGGGTATGAGACGAGTGAGAGGCAGAGAACATGAACATCATGTTCTCTCGGATCATGATTTGGAGGGACATAACAGACGCTGCAGGATATTGGGCGAGGACAAGTGGGCGTGTCAAGAAGGACACCAGACGCGTGAGGGCAGAGTGGAAAGACATAGTCGTCATAGAGAAATTAAGGAGTCAAGAGTCTATGAGATGTTGAATCGCCCAGCGAGATACGTGAGAGGGACGTAGATAATTCTGGATTTCGGAAGGTCAGCACTTGCCGGTGGCAGAATGAACCACTGCAGAAAGAACACACCGTAAACGAAAAGTTGGAAGAAACTGGATGGCTGAGATGCCTGGGGTAAGAAGGAAACAAAGCAGGTCTTATATACATCCTTTTCAGTGTTCTCAAGGAAGAGACGGACAATGCGGTCCTTGTGGGCCATTGTTGGTGCAAGTGGTCCCAGTTAGAGCTCCGATTGTCTGTGACTCTGTGACTCTGTGACAGAGCATAGACTTGACTCCATTGACCCAGGATGTCGGGGAACGAGAACTTTGCCTGGCACTCAGGTACATCGCGCTCATGTTTCTGTAGATCTGTAGACAAACCGTTGATTTGTGGGTGCAGATTTCGATAATGTTTTGTCGGAAATCGCGTCTTCAGACGATGTCAAGTGAGCACGCGCCGCACCTCAACGATTTCAACTGCTCAGCCTATGCAGCGTAGAATGGGACAAGCTAAGAAATATGATAAAATACAAATTGAATCAGGTCAACCATTTCTCCGTATGATTCTTCTCGTTAAATAACTTAACCCAAAGCCAGAACATCGATAGCTTCCTCTCTGACACTAGCCGGCCTGAACCTCCTTTTATCTATGGACCACAACCACTCCCTTCTGGGGGACTCAGGCTTTCTCCATTTCCCCCTCGTTCAATGAACCAGATTCACATGAATGATCCCCCGGTCAACTTCATGACTAGTGCAGAAGCGGCGGAATTGAAAAACTACATCTTCAATGCACTGGATGATTTCGAACTGTAATGCCTTCACTTTTCTTCGCTACTCTGACTCTCATTTCATCCCCAGAAACGCCCCGTTCACCATACAGCGCGTGTGCGAGTTATGTATGGAACCAAGAAAACATTACAATTCCGTTGGGAAATATTTGCGCGCAGTGGAAAAATCCTTACTTGTAACGTCCACCTGGGACAGCTTTCCACCACTACCTGCTGAAGAGACAAACCCGGCCACCAGGAATATCATTAGCATCGGAAGTACTACATCCTCTGTACCCAACACCCCGCTCTTTTCACCCATTCCATTTCTGCACGACGATGCCCGTAGGTCAAAATCCCGTAGTCCCCCACCATCCCCCCTGGTTCTNGGTACAATTGGGCCTTCAACAGGAAGTGATATCCTGGATTCTTTGGATTCCAAAGCCATTGGGTTGGTTGACGAGCTGGATGATCCTAGTCCTGGCCATATGAGTGATCGCCCAACAGCGCTTACGGTGGTAACGTCGTCGGGAGAGGATTCGGGAGTCCAACGATTGGGGGACACCCCTTTGGAGAGCCGATTTGTGAGGGCGGGAAATGGGGAAGGGACGGATGAACTGGGAAATAGTGAAGCCATGGATATAGACGAAGACAAGGAAAATACTAAGGTGGGGTAGTATCGTCGAGGCGGCAATCGCTGTCATAATGTACCGTACATACTTGCTTTCATCTTTTTTCTAACAATTATACGTGATATATTAGTTCTCGAGGTCGCGTTTGATTTTCTCCAGCATTACATCCATTCTCAATTTCATATTGGGCTGTCCCCGTCCCCGTGTAGGGCGACCTCCTCTACCGCGCGCGTGCCCTCGTTCTGCAGACTTGCGGCGTCCAAGGGGATCTGCCTTGTAGGTATGCAAGGATGAGCGAGAGTAAGCTTGTCGGGTAAGATCTCGAAAGGATTGTGGGTCCAATGGTGGCGTAGGGTCCGATGACCTTGAATTATGAGAAACAGGATTGGCACTGCGGCGGAGATCTGGCTGGAGGCGTTCTGGCGGGCGAGTGTCACTGTCACTGCCAGCGTCGGAGCCGCCCTGTGTTATTCCACCCCATTCTTCGTCATCATGATCTTTCTCTACATCCGAGTCGAATGTAATCCCTGGTTTTGTCGATAGGCCCAATTTGCGTCTTTCGGCCTTCCATTTGCTCTTGATTTTCGCCTTTTCTACCCAATCTTGTTTGAGTTTTCTAGCTATATAATTGATATTTAGACTTTAGGTATCGATATAATCTGTGAAAAGAACGAGTACCTCTCTTTTCCGGATAATGACGGAACGTTGGCGGTTTTCGTTTCGGTGCGCTTTGGGGAGTCATGTAGCAGAGCAGTGCAGAAGAAGGTTGGAGAGGTTATATAAGCCCACAGGCCTCTTCCAACTGATCAAACTCGCACCTTCCTTCCTTCCCCAACCCAACTACTCCATCCCAACTCTCCGCTCAGTTCCTTTTTACCTCTCTGTAATTTTTGTATACATCGCATGAGCGTGCAGAACCTTAACACCATCGGTTTGTTTCTTATCGTCAAGATTTTCAAGCATCTTATTTTAATATTCGTGGCTTTCGCCCTTGCTAGATCCTTTTGCAGAGGAGGGAGACCCTTTCGCAGAAGCTGCCGACGTTGGCTCTCAGGAAGATTATATCCACATCCGTATTCAACAGCGGAATGGCCGCAAGACTTTGACCACTTTGCAGGGCTTGCCCAAGAGTGCGTGGGACACACCTTTTGATCGACCAAGCGCTAACATATTATCTCTAGTGTACGATGCTAAGAAGCTTCTCAAGACTTTTAAGAAGGTAGGATCGTGAGACCTCATCTATTGTAAGACTATGTGCTTATTTTCCTATCAGGAATTTGCCTGCAACGGTACCTTAGTCGAGGATGAGAAGATGGGCAAGGTCATTCAACTCCAGGTAAAAGCTAATCGCCTACAGTATCTCCAGCGCTAGCTGTTTACTGAGTACAAACTTTCTAAGGGTGACCAACGCTCCAAGATGTCTACCTTCCTTGTGGACAATGGCCTCAAACCAGAGACCATCAAGGTGCGCACTATCCCCACCTCATCATATCGCCACGATCTTCTGACCAGAGTTTCGTTCCAGGTCCACGGTTTTTAAGCGAAAGATTCTGTTGTGCGTCGGGTGGGAGAGAGATTCATCGGGTGCCCCCGCTACCGCTTGTCGCAACTCTACGAAATCGCGGCCAGTTCTTTCATTCACTTGTAATTTATCTCGCCAGCTTTCAACGCACTGCCTTCATGTTTTGTGTACTGTTCTTAGATCAAATTTATCATTTCTCTTCCTAATAACTCGAGAGAACTCGTAACAGGTTCAGGATGAATGACAAGGGAGTAGAACAACAGCGTACATGTGTTAACTAGGCGCTGACATGGCTCCTAGGGAAGTACCATGGCGAGACGACATAAAATTCAGCAGAATGGTGTTCGAACTTAACGTGGAATAAAAGTCCAGCACCTTCCAACGAACACTGTTTACTTGATCTTGTCCAGGGGTCTAAATGGGAGTGTAAGGGGGCCAACAACCACATAATAATAATCTTGACAAGGTACCTGTTGAAACCGCCGCGCCTAGGGAACAAAAAGGTCAACAATAGAGACGGGATTTAAAGGGAACTAAATACCGATTCATGTATTGCCTCCATGTCCTCATCTTTTTTATATCTACAGCTCCTTCCTGGTTTCCCTCAACGTGTTTGTTCTAGTAGATGTCAATTAGATTTCTATAAAAACGCTTCGTACAGTGTGTATCTACCTTAGTTGAACCAAAGCCATTCAAACCCATCATGGCCATCATGGYAGAGTCGTCNGCGTCGGCGTCCATTGCATCATCGCTCTGTTCTGTTGGATTATCAGGAGCGTCAGGGTCAAGATTAGGTCTCCCTTGACTTGGTGGTGGTGGCCCGTGCGCGACAGCTATCAATCCATTAGAAGTGGTCACGAACTGAAAGACTAGAGACAAACCGGGTGGGGGTTTAGAACCCGTAGGGGCTTTCATATCTTCAGCAGAGGTTTGCTGTTTTGTTGGTTGCTCTTTGATACTGTGTCTGTCTCCTTCACGATCTCGGTGGTCCCTGGGATCTCTGCGGTCTCTGTCTTGTTCTCGGTCGCGGTCGTCGCGTCTCCGGCCATCCCTTCGATCTCTTTCGCGTCTATCGTCATTTCTGTCCCTTCCATAGTCACGGTCTATTGATCGGGATAGTTCTCAACATTAGAAGAGAGAGAAGGGATAGTAATGGATAGCTGACCACGGCGATCCCTATCTCCTCTTCGCGGGCTCCTCGAACGGCTGGACCTCTTTCTACGTGACGTTCTATCCCTATCCCTATCTCTTTCTTCTCTTTCCCAACTTCTGTCACGTCGTCTGTGCTCCTTTGGGTGGGAAGACATGATGAAAGGAGAGAGAAACACGAGTAAGTTGTGACAGAGCGCCTCGGTCACACTTCCTCCCTCCAACCCCGAGTTCCAGACATTTTCTACATACACGACCGCGATGGCTACACGAGCAGTAGGGAGTGCAGGAGCGCGCCGCCTGGGCTCATCCTCCAGAGCTCCTCGTATCACACGAGGTATGAATAGCTTCTATCCATGAGTTATACAGTACTTAAATCTGTCCCTTAGACCAACTCCGGGACGCAAAGTACATTCAGCTCAAGAATTTGCCTCCAACTGCTACTCCGGCAGATATCAGGAGATTAATACACCGGACAAATGTCCAAGGTGTCGAGGACGGTGCGTTGCAGTTGAGCCCAACTGGTGTCCTTTCTTACCCGGGAGAGACGTTCTAGTGTCACTTGTCTTTAAGGCTTTCGTACCTACCGGAGATGCCGTGCTTTCCCTCACACTCCCAGATTACATGCGAGAAAATCTGAGGGCTCTTCAAAATACCTCTATCTCTGGCCATACTCTGCACGCCAGCGCTCTTGTAGCCCCACCCCCAGGAAACATTGCCCTCGGTGACGGACTCCGTGGTGGCCTCGACAAGACGGGAAGCAGTGTTGTCGTTTGGGGATTTCCCGGAAGATATCACCGGGAAGCTTTCGATGACTTATTAGAGGGGTATGAGTTGGCAGAAGGAGACAACAGCATCATAAAGCTCGACTTGTCAGTCGCATACCACTTACTCTGCATCCTCCTCTTTTCTGACTATTTACTCTCCAGACGAAAAGAGTTTAGCATGGTTTCCAGATTCCTCATCCGTTTGAAATCTATCTCAGAAGCTCACCGTTTTGTCCGCAATATCCACGGCACCCATTTACGACCAGACAAGTTTCTGGACAATTACCATCTCACAGCGCATGTAGTATATTGATAATATACAGCTAATACCAGAGCTATCTCACATACGACCCCCTTCCAAATCGTCGTCGGTTCGCATTCGTTGGCCCTGAAGAATGTTAGAGAACTGTTTACGAAAGGAAGCGGCGAGGTACTCACAAGTCTACCAGAGTCTCCTTCATCCTCTGGGGATCTGTCACGTTTGAGTTTGTTTTCTGCAGGAATTTCTGCCTCTTTCCAGTCTTCTCCTCCACCAGCAACAGCACCCGGTCCTTCTTGGGCATCTGCATAACGTTCTTCGACTTCTTTCCGCCTCTCKATCTCCAGCCGTTGAGCCTGGGCTCCCCACCCTCCACGACCGGGATCATAATCTTGTCTGTGTTCATCTCTGACTTGCCCGCCACTTTTTCCCCGTCCAAATTGTCTGCCCTCTTTATATCCCAAATCCAAGTCACAACGAATGATTCGTTCGTCGAGCTTGGTCCCGCTGACATATCTAAGGCTAGCAAGAGCTTCGGCATGAGTGTAATATTCAACAAAGCAAAATCCGCAAGGTGTCCTGCGCACTAAGTCAGGATACGTGTATACAAAAATGAAAAGCAAAGCCGACGACGCACTTGGTGTTCCTGTCAAGCCCCATGATAATTCGCTTGATGCCGCCTCCGTCTTCAGGGCTGGCACATTTTGTAAATAGTTCATATATCTGTTCTTCTGTTGTGTAAAAGCTCAAGTTACCAATCTATGACCATACCCCGTAAGCAAGAGCGACCATAGAAAGAAAAACGAAAACATGCATATAATGTCGTAGATTTGGAGAGTAGATCATTCTGCCTTTGACGGTCCAGACGGGTTTGAGAGTCCTTGTAGTTCGAAGGCTGGTCCAGAGACTGAACGACGTGGGCCATAGTTGTATAATAATTATGCAGTATACACGGAAGTTGGTGAGAGCGCCTTGAGAACGAACTCGGGGTAGCCTCTATATTAGGCGAAGGCTCTTTATGGAAGTTTGTTCCCACAGACTGAACGCGTCGAAGGAAAGCCGCGTCAGCCTCGTCCTTCACCACTTACCACGCCCACCATGGATGAACTAGGCATTGAAATACAGAAACATGTCGGTATTCTCTTATTATTATCATACTGTGTCTGATCTCGTGCTACAGGAACCCACCTTTGACTCCGTCCTTACAGAGAAGACGGCTCTTCACCAAGAGCTCCAGGAGGAAGATCTTTACACAAAATACAAAAAGCTATCTCGACATCTCGCCTTGCTGGATATTCAGGAGAGTTATATCAAAGACGAACAAGCCAATCTCAAACGCGAACTGATTCGTGCTCAAGAAGAAGTCAAACGAATTCAATCCGTTCCCCTAGTCATTGGTCAATTCCTTGAACCCATAGATCAACACACTGGCATAGTTGGCTCTACCACAGGATCGAACTATGTTGTCCGGATTCTGTCAACACTCGACAGAGAATTGCTAAAACCCTCCTCCTCCGTTGCCCTCCATCGTCATTCAAACGCTCTTGTAGACATCCTTCCTCCCGAAGCAGACTCGTCCATTTCTATGCTCGGTCAAGAAGAAAAGCCGGATGTCTCCTATTCAGATGTTGGTGGTATGGACGCGCAGAAACAAGAGATCAGGGAAGCAGTTGAGCTCCCTCTAACACACTTCGACCTTTATAAGAAGATCGGTATCGACCCCCCTCGTGGTGTGCTCTTATATGGACCACCAGGTATGCATTCAGGACCATTATTCTGTGTATAGTGCTCACGGGTTCTCTAGGTACTGGTAAGACCATGTTGGTCAAAGCCGTCGCACACCATACAACAGCTTCTTTTATCCGTGTTGTGGGTAGTGAATTCGTACAAAAGTACCTCGGAGAGGGGCCGCGTATGGTCCGTGATGTCTTCCGTCTCGCACGAGAGAATGCCCCTGCTATCATTTTCATCGACGAAATTGACGCTATTGCTACCAAACGTTTCGATGCTCAGACGGGGGCAGATCGTGAAGTGCAACGTATCCTGCTCGAACTCCTTAATCAAATGGACGGTTTCGACCAAGGCAGCAACGTGAAGGTAGGACAGGTATACGTGCACCCGTGAAAATCATGGACTGACCTGGTCACTAGGTGATAATGGCCACTAATCGTGCAGATACCCTCGACCCCGCATTGCTTCGTCCTGGACGTCTTGACAGGAAAATCGAATTTCCACTACCATCCAGACGTGAGAAGCGATTGATTTTCCAGACTGTGACGAGCAAAATGAATCTTGGCCCCGACGTGGATCTCGAAGATTGTACGTCCACTGTGATAGTGCGACTTCGACAGACACTAAATGGGACCTTCTTAGATGTTTCTCGTCCGGATCGACTCTCCTCAGCAGAGATTACTTCAATTGTTCAAGCAGCAGGCTTACAAGGTAAATAGAGCCTGTTGCTACCTTCCCGGCTCGCATACTGACCATCGTCTCGACAGCTGTTCGCAAGAATCGTTATGTGATATTACCGGTAGATTTCGAGGAGGCATGGAAACAGACTGTGAAACGTTCGGACGAGACACACGAGTTCTATCGATGATCTTACGCGCACTCCCACTAGCGCTGACGATTCTGTATTTATATTATCCTTGTTAATCATGACTTTGTCTGTAAAAGCCTATCTCATAGATTGTGGGCACTTCCGCACTCTGATTCTTTCGCAAAAAGTATAACCTCTAGTGCGTTGTACCAACACAAAATACTCACCGAAGTCTAGTTATGTATTTTCAACTTGAAGATTATATTATTATATACCTTAAAAGTTACAACCGCCCCTTGATGTGGCGCTCTGAGCTCCTGGAAGTCACGYGGAGTCCCGTTTAAATTTGCGTTTACCCCGTCCCCATCCTTCGTTTCCTTCCATCATGCAGCAACTCAAACATTTTATCTCTTTGACTGGTTGGGAATCTCAAGAATTAACCTACGTTTGTTTTACCGCTCTGTCTTCACTTTGGCGTCGCTTCTTCATCCCACGAGGCGCCGCCCATTCCTATGAGCTAGATCTACACAATTTGCAGCTTTTTCGCCCTTCTCCTCGCTCTGAAGGGTTGGGCATTCGGACTGTGGGTTGGACAGTTTAGCACTTTCCTGTGAGTAGGTATTCCCTATCAATTTAACCCAATATATCTCTATCATTTTCTCTTTGGTTGCCATGCTACATTATTTCGCTCTCCAACACTCTGGGCGGCGTTCATTTTTACATGATACACGACCGTCCTCATTTTATGGGAGCTAGATTAAACTTCTGTGTTTTGCTTTCGAGTGAAACCCCTTGTTCTTGTTTTCGAGCTTCTATGTCTGATGGAAGATTCGAAGATAGTTAGGAGATATTTCATTCACTACTTACTTACACCAATTTTAATGTTTAGTCTACTTGTGCAATGACTACTTTTTGCTTGGTTGACCCAACTCGCTAGCACGTTCTGTGGCTATCTGGATACCACGAGCTATCGTAGACCGCACTCTACCGTCCTCCAAAGCAAGTAAACCAGCGATCGTACAACCACCGGGAGCTATGCAGTTCAAGGATATCAGCTAATGTTTTGTGCACTTGGCTTGAGATGCAATGCTCAACTGGTAACACTGTCTTTCAGTTGGGCAGGATGAATTCCTCCGCCGAGGACCATCCGTGCAGCTCCTTGAAGTGCTGGGTACAAAATATTCATGGAAGAAAAACTAATGGACAACCGATGCGGACTGACTTTGAGCGGCAAGCTCTAGGGCCTCTGCCCTAGGAAGACCCATCATGACACCTCCATCCGCCATCGCTTCAAGGAATATACAGGCAAATGCTGGTCCAGACCCTGAAAGAGCTGTACAAGCATCGAAATACTTCTCCTCTAAGAACCTGCAGCGGCCAATAGATGAAAAGATTTTGAGCAGGATAGCAGTATCAACATCAGATGTTGTTGACAGGGGGATAGCAGAGACAACTGTCATTCCCTCGCGAATCTAACATGGAAGAGTGAGCAGATGATTGAGAAGAGACCTTGGAGTCCGCACTTTGCAGGGAGTGTTTGGCATTGCCCGAATGACTTTCGTCGTAGGAAGGACATATTCACCAAGCTGGGCAATTGTTACACCGGCCAGAATACTAATGAGAAGTTTGCCGTCCAGAGCCTCTTTCATTCCTGCTTCAGAAAGAATCGAGTCGGCGAGTTGAGGTTTACAGCTACGGCCACGAAAACGCTCAACCTTAGCAAAGAGGAATCGATAGATACTGACCATAACAAGATGACGTCGGCCTGCTGGACAGAATCAACGTTGTGAGAGGCCTGAACTTCGATGCTCTTTCCCAAGGGACCGAGCGTGGAGAATGTGGATTTGAGTTTGGTAGCAGTCTCTTCCCGTCGTACACATGCGATAAAGCGAGAGGGGGTCGTCAGATTCGGGGTTTCAGAGGGAGTTTGTGTCCCGGGTGTGTGCGATTCCCATTTCTCAAGAGGACTTTTGTGTAGCCGAGAGTGAATATCTAGACTGTCGACAACACCAGAAAGGACTGCAATGCCCATAGTTCCACATCCTACAAAAGAAACAAATCGTTATTCCAATCGACTGATGGTTCTCTAGAACGAGGGACGCGTACCAATAACACATAGTGTATAGCCCATGGTGGTGTATAGCAGACAGAGATGGGTAGACTTCGAATCTGGATCTTGTCTGGATCAGATAATTATCATGACTCGGACTAGTACTCTACCATGCGCGTCTTCGTGACCGTTGGATCGACGCGGTTTGACACACTTGTGGAATGTGTGTTGACCCCAAAGGTGTTGAAGACTTTGAAAAGCAAAGGCTACGGAGAGCTCTCCATTCAATGCGGAAACTCTGACATTGAGAAGGCATTCGCTGATCAATTGTCAACTTCTGAATCGAGTGTAGTAAAATTCACGAGGGAGGACGTGTCAGTGGAATTATGGAGGTTCAGAATAGCTTTGGACCAGGAGTATCAAACGGCAGACCTCGTCATAAGCCACGCAGGTATAGTGCTGAACAATAGTGATAAAAAATACATTTAGCGTAATGGTGATCGTACTTTTAGGCTCTGGCACTATCCTTGATGTTCTTCGACTTCAAAAACCCCTGCTTGTAGTCCCCAACCCGAGCTTGCTTGATAACCATCAACAAGAACTGGCGTCTGCTCTGGAAAAGTGTGGGCATCTTAAATCCTGTACCCCAAAGTGTGTGAGCCCAGGTTTTGCGTCGATCTTGTGTATTGATTCTTATCTCTTAGCGATCTTGCACAAAGCATCGACTCATTCGACTTCTCCTCCATCAGTCCTTTTCCTGCATTTGAAGGTGACCGATTCAGACGTGTTGTTGATCAAGAGATGGGAATTTTGTAACGTTCAGATAACCTCCAATCATATCCTGTTGAAATCTTCTCGAAATGGCTCCCAAAACGGTGACACCTGTTCAAGTCTCCCAAGACCCACAAGAATACGAAAATTCACATGTCCATACTGTTTATGATCATATTGCAACGCATTTTTCTTCTACCCGATACAAGGTGCATAAGCTGAAAATATTATCACTACCGGGAGATGCTAAAATCTCAATGACAGCCGTGGCCGATCATATCCCATTTTCTCTCGTCCCTTCGTATCGGCTGGGTAGGATTGGACTCTGGAACAGGAAATGGGAAGTATCTTCCCCTTCCTCTTGATAGACCCTCTGGAAGCGTATGGACAATTGGACTCGATCATAGCCGCAATCTTCTCGAAATCGCTAGGATGGCAGGGGAGATTCCACGCGAAGTCATTTGGGGCGATGTACTAGGGAATGGCTGGAGACCTGGAGTTTTTGTAAGTCTTTTGAGCGAATCTCAGTCTTCCTACTCGTTGATGTCTTCTAGGACTATGCTATCTCCATTGCCACAATACACCATCTCGCCACACCTCAACGCCGAAAACTGGCCGTACAAGTATGTCAGTCTCTTTCCATATCATAGGACTGGTATTGATCACGACGGTTAGCGATTACTTGAAGCTGTTTCCCCATCGTGGGGTCGAGTTTTGATCTACGTGTGGGCTATAGAGCAGGATGTATTGTCCAAACGTGAAGTCCCGTTCGGAAATTCACCCGTGGATACAGGAATAAAAGGTCAAGATGTCTTCGTGCCGTGGGTACTTCAAGGTCAAGTAAACAAGGACTCCCAAAGCCCACCTCAGGTTTTTAATCGCTACTATCATATGTTCGAGCAAGGGGAGCTGCTGGAGTTGGTGGTTCAAGTAGCGAAAGAGTTGAAACTTCAAGTTGGTCCAATTGCAAACGGTGAAGGGACCCAAGGAATTGAGATAGTCCAGGATGGTTGGGAGCGTTCCAACTATTATGTGGAACTACGACGTTGGAAGACATGAACAATTTTGTATTTTGTATCTCATAAGCAATAGGACTGATAATACAACAACAACTGTAGATTCGTAAACTACTCGCTGGCAGCCATGACTGAAAAAATTGATAAGCTTAAACGAAGCCATAGGAGGATGTAGGGACGTACTGGCGTTAATTAGATCACCACCGCTCTCTTTTAGGACGCGAACTGCCTTCGCGCGGGAACAGCTAACCTGGGCCATGACCAAGTCGATGTCTTTGGGGTCAACACCAGTCTCATCTACTGGCCCATCATCTTCAGGTGCCTCCAAATCAGGGATATCGTCGTCATCGTCATCTCCGCCCTGTGCAGTAGCATCCAATACCCCGGCACCGGCACCGGCTGCGAGCTGTTGGGCAGCAGACATCTGTGCTTGAGAGTTCATGTCTTCAATCTATGATGGATGGGGTTTAGAACTTAAAAGAAAATAGGATTGATTGCAGAAACGTACCTTCGCCTCTCCAAAAACGATGTAGCAATCACTGTTGGGCGACTTGAACACTTCTGGGGAAGCTAAGACAAAGAGAACCTGAGAGAACCATGAGGAAGTCATTCGGGGTGTGGGTCATAGCCAATCTCACATTCTTTGGTCGTCTAAGAGTGACGCGAGTGATGCCGGGAACGCGCTTCAATCCAAGAGAGATGAGAGCTTTGCGGGCCTTGCGCTCAGAGCGCGATTGAATTTTGTCAAGGGCAGCGGTAGAAGTAGGGTCCTCATCGTGGTCATGAGAGTGTCCGTGGTGGTCGTGACCTTCGTGGTCAGAGTGGTCAGAGGTAACTTCTTCAATGTGAGCGGACATCTATAAAGGACATCCGGAAGGTCAGCATCCAATCCAGCCAATACAAGCGAGTGACAATCTCTGCAGCCTTGCAGAAGCATCATATCGTGTAGGTGAAGTCTTCGAACCTTGTGAGAATGGATCCTGATCTGTTTTGCGTGAAGATAAGCCTCTGAGCTCGTCGTCGGGAACGGCGTCGGAGGTATTTGCTGATGTTGGATCGGGAAGCTATCATCCTTCTTCGATATGATGGCGTCATCAACTTTATGTGATCGGCTTTCACTGTGCATTCATGCCAGGCTTCTCTGCACAAGCCCGCCAGGTCCTAGCACAGGAGCATGATGCGATACCACTGCCAGAACTTTTGCTTCTGGTAGATGACTTCGTCCTGCACTGTTCTTCTACCTCGGATTCAGCAATCTTACTATCCGATCTAGAGCAGGAGCTTCAGGACGTCCAAAAAGCTTATGTAGACCATTCTTCCCTGTACCAAACCGAAGTTTTCCTCAATATCCTCCACCATTTGAATCCAATACTTCCTGCGAATTCTATTGTTGGAATTTGGTTCGATCTTGTTCTCCGTCCTGCCCTACGAGAGCCAAGGTTGTCAGCACCTGCAGTCAACATCGCCAAAGACCTCGTGCTATCTGCACTGACAAAGGAGGTTCAAAGCCAAGGGGATATAATAATTACCTTTCGTCGACGCCTGTTGGAGCTGTACCTTCTTGATGCGCTCAACGAGGGCTCAGAGCAAGATATCTTCGAGTGGGCCGGGCTGGACGAAACAGAGAGGAAGCGAAGGTCTGTATGGAAGTTCAACCTAGAAGACATTCTCCTGAAGTACGGAAAGGAACGGCCAGAAGTATGTGCTGTTGTGCGATGTCACCTGCGCAGCCGCTTATCGCTCCCCCGTAGGAATCTATGTCAGAGCTTTGCTCTCAGTTCGCTCACCCTGAATGCCGCCTTCAACTATTTGTTCTTTTGCAACTACATACGTCCACCGAAACGTTTCCTTCTAGTGCATTACTCCTTGCATCTCACCCTCTTACAACTACACTATTGAGATCTCTTCTCTTGGACAGTTCCTCCACAGTTTGCACAATAGGAACCTCCATCGTGACAAAGTTACTTCCTATATTTGCGGTACATGCTCCCCAAGAGCTCAAGCAGATGCTACCAAACCTCCTTGCTATATTAGCCAAGATACTCTGCTGGAAAAGCCGTATGCCTGTTCCAGTAGATGAATCTGATGAGGGTGGTGAGGACGATTTCATCGAGCCCGAGCTTGAGAAATCCTTCCGCATTCGCCCAGAACTCGAATGGAAACCGTTGGAACTCACATTCAATGCTACCGCATCATCTCCTCCATCTCCACGGCGATTTTTCACATTTCTCTACTACCTCTTTCCTTGCAATGTCCTTACATTTTTGCGTGCACCAGCTCTCTACCTCTCGGGTAAGGACTGGGAAAGTCCTTATTATGATTCTTGGGAGGAAGTGTTGGACGAAGACCAGATCCGAACCAAGAGTGAGGTACTCTCTAATCTATCCCTTCTCCAAGACATAAAGGTTTGATGATGAACAACACAGACTCTACTTCGCACCCACAGCTGCCATACACTTATCGTATGGCGGGACGTCAATACAGAACTCTCTCAGACGGACTTTTGGGAAAAATATGATGTCGCGCGCATCACCTCCGAAGCCACCATGCTCGATATGTTGAACGCTGGACCCGCTCTCTATGGAAGGAAAGCTCTGGAGGATATCGGCGCTCGGACACCACACCCACAAGCACGAGATTTGAGCATGACTCCAGCAGCACATAATCCTTTGGAGACTACCTCTGAGAAGAATGAAGTATTCGTAGAGGATATGATCCGGACATCTGTGGCCTTGAAGTCCAACCCGAATGTTATCATTCACGATCCACTTTCAGCGTTTCCTTCCTCGGTCTTCGCATCCCTCAGAAAGACATCCGAAAATGTCAGCGAGACTTCCTCTTCATCGGGGTCTGTTATCATCTCAGACGATACCCTTCCATCTCATGTTACTCAAGCGATCGCGGGGCTCCAACGAGAAATTCTTTTATTGCGCAGTGATCTCAATTTTGAGCTCTGGCTCTCGCGAGAGAATGTGAAACATATCGGTCGACTGTTCGATACGCATATTCTATCCAAAAATGTTGAAACAGAGCGACAAGGATTGGTACGTACATGGAATTGCTATGTTGAACAGCTGTTGACGATTGCTTTCCTCTCAGTATAATAAGCTCCGGAACTATCGCTCGCGGGTTGCTCAGCTTGAAAGAGACTTGCAAAGCCAGAAAGAGCAAGCAAAATCTACGAAAGACAAACTCACAGACTGGAACAAAGAAATCTCCACCAAACTACAGGTCTTTCGAGAGGAAAAGAGGACCTGGACATCTCAGGTTGCGGCTCTGCAGGCAGCAGTACAAGAAAAGATCGTAAATCTGGTCGTGAATAGGAATGAAATCTCCCACTTATTCTCCATTTTCCTTAGGAGTTATTTTCCGCCCAAGGCAAGCTACTGTCCGAGGCTTCGAAAGAAGTCTTTGATCTGCAAACGCAGAGGAAAGAGTCTCAGCATAAAATCGATCGACTCAAGGACTACGAGGCTCAGCTAGAACAACATGTTGAAATGCAGCGATTATGGTCAGTTTTCCTCTTCCATTGTTGTATTGTTTTGACAATGGCTTCATCCAGGGATGCTGATTTTGCCAAGTTCAATCAACGAGGACACGAAATCGAACAGATGACCAGTGAATTTAAAACGATGCAGATACGCTTAGAAACTTACGAGGATCTCAATCGTGAGATGGAGGAGGCTCTCAGGTTGTGCTGGGTTCTTTTCAGGACCTATTTTTACTGATCAATGCACATAGGATGTCTCGAGCACAAATCCAAAATCTGGAGGCACAATTACAGCAAAGCAGTCGCTCCTCCAGGGACTGGTCAGTGAACGAAACCCTGATGGAAGAGATCAACGGATCTGCGAGAGAAAAAGCTGAGCTTTCAACGACGAATGCTGAGTTGAGGGAGAAGAACAAAGTTCTCGCTGAGGAATTAGAGGAGCTCCGCGAGATGGTTGAGATATTGAAGATGAGTGGTAGGAGGGGTGTAATATCAGAGCCACGAAGTAGTCCTTTGGTTTCCCCCATTCTTACAGGACTGTAACGATCGGGGTTGCGGCGCTTGGGATCTATAGGCATATCGTGCGATCATATGTATTTGTGTGATTTTCCTAACTGTAAAAACTGTATCACAACTCTTTGGCTATGCAAAGAAACCCCGAACCCCTGTAGTTCTATGCTAAGAGCGCTAGAAAACGAAAGAAACCGCTCTCTGACGGATATGGTAAGAAATCGAAGGATGTAGAACGTTCGACCCATTTTTGGAAGGCGGTGTTCTAAAGTCTTCTCGAAGATAAAAAAAGCTTGCCCATATAAAGAGGCCCTCAAAGAACTTGGACGCGCGTCAAATCTTTCTTCCCTTATTCTCTCTCATCTTCTCTCTCATCCCCTTCACATTCAAAAGGTGGCTAAGCCAATCCTTTTACCCTCTCGTGTTCGCTGTTCTTATATTTCCCCCGCAGAAGCCATGGCCACAGAAAGCTTTGGATTCCAGGCTGAGATTTCCCAGCTCTTGGATCTCATTATCAGTACGTGTATATGTTGTCTAGCGTTTCATCTGCCCACCCACGCGCTATCGCAGACACTTTCTACTCTAACAAGGAGATTTTCCTTCGTGAGATCATCTCCAACGCATCCGATGCCCTCGACAAAATTCGTTATGCCTCCCTCACTGATCCCTCTGTTCTCGATACCGAGAAAGAGCTGTACATCAGGATCATCCCCGACAAAGAGAACAAGGTCCTCACCGTTCGCGATACTGGTATCGGCATGACTAAAGCCGACATGGTTAACAACCTTGGTACCATCGCCAAATCTGGCACGAAAGTACGTCTTGAGTGGCATGGTAGATCTTTGGGACTGCTTAACTGATCTGTATGTTTGCCTCATAGGGCTTCATGGAGGCTCTTCACTCTGGTGCTGACATCTCTATGATCGGCCAGTTTGGTGTTGGTTTCTACTCCGCATACCTCGTTGCCGAGCGTGTCCAGGTTATCTCCAAGCACAACGATGACGAGCAGTATATCTGGGAGTCTGCTGCTGGGGGAACATTCACGATCACTCACGATACTGTCAACCCTCCTCTTGGCCGCGGGACTGAAATCCGTATGTACCTCAAAGAGGACCAGCTTGAGTACATCGAGGAAAAGAAGATCAAGGAGATCGTCAAGAAGCACTCCGAGTTCATCTCCTACCCCATCCAACTCGCTGTCACCAAGGAGGTTGAGAAGGTCCGTCGCGTCGTTCATTGTGCTTGAGCCCATACTAATATCTTTGAGCAGGAGGTCGAAGACGATGAGGAAGAGGAGGCAAAAGACGACGAAGACAAGCCCAAGATTGAGGAAGTAGAAGACGAGGAAGACAAACCTAAAGAGAAGAAGACGAAAAAGATCAAAGAGGTCGAGACATCGAACGAAGAGCTCAACAAGACAAAGCCTATCTGGACACGCAACCCCTCTGAGATCACCCCGGAGGAGTACGGTGCTTTCTACAAGAGCTTGACCAACGACTGGGAAGACCACCTTGCTGTCAAGCACTTCTCTGTCGAAGGTCAACTCGAATTCAAGGCTATCTTATTCATTCCCAAGCGGTGAGCTTTCTCCTTTGATTTGCAAGACAAAGACACTGAATGACACTGTGCAGGGCTCCCTTCGACCTCTTTGAGTCCAAGAAGAAGCGCAACAACATCAAACTCTACGTTCGCCGAGTCTTCATCATGGATGACTGTGAAGACCTCATTCCCGAGTATCTCAACTTTGTCAAGGGTATCGTTGATTCCGAGGATCTTCCTCTCAACATCTCTCGTGAAACCCTCCAACAAAACAAGATCTTGAAGGTCATCCGAAAGAACATCGTTAAAAAGTGCATGGAGGTTCTTAGCGAAATCGCTGAGGACAAGGACAACTTCGCCAAGTTTTATGAGGCCTTCGGAAAGAACTTGAAGCTTGGTATCCATGAAGATGCTCAGAACAGGTCCAAGCTCGCCGAGTTCTTGCGTTTCTACTCCACCAAGTCCACTGATGAGCAGACTTCCCTCAAGGGTGAGTTTCTTTATTTTCCCCAAGTGTGACCACGAAGCTAAGGCCTCCATACTTAGACTATATCACTCGTATGCCCGAGGTACAGAAGTCCATCTACTACCTCACTGGGGAGTCTCTTGCCGCCACTCGTGACTCTCCCTTCCTTGAAGTTCTCAAGAAGAAGGGTTTCGAAGTTCTCCTCCTCGTCGACCCCATCGACGAGTATGCCATCACTCAGTTGAAGGAGTTCGAGGGCAAGAAGTTGATCTGTGTCTCGAAGGAAGGGCTTGAGCTTGAGGAGACTGACGAAGAAAAGGCTGCCAGGGAGGTTGAGGCTGCCGAATTCACTGATCTTTGCACTGTCGTCAAGGAGGCTCTCGGTGACAAAGTTGAGAAGGTTGTTGTTTCCAACCGTATCACCGACTCCCCGTGTGTCCTTGTGACTGGCCAATTTGGTTGGTCATCCAATATGGTTAGTAATTTTTGGCTAGTTTCATGAGAACCTGGTGCTAACCGAGTGTCCTATCGTCAGGAACGTATCATGAAAGCACAGGCTCTCCGCGACTCTTCGATGTCCTCTTACATGGCCTCGAAGAAGACACTCGAGCTCAACCCACACAACCCCATTGTCAAGGAACTGAAGCGTAAGGTCGCCGAGGACAAGGCTGACAAGTCCGTGAGGGACTTGACATACCTTCTCTTTGAAACCGCTCTCCTTACTTCCGGCTTTGCTCTCGACGAGCCCACCTCGTTCGCCAAGCGCATCCACAGGATGATCTCTCTTGGTCTTGATGTCGATGAGGAGGAGGAGTCTGCGCCTGCTGAGACATCTGTTCCAGCCGTTGAAGCGGCCTCCACCTCTGCGATGGAGGAGATTGATTAAGGACTTTTATTCGGTTGCTGAGGTTTCCATATTGTTGTCATATTATAACTCGCTGTATCATTTTCTTTTTTACCTCTTCACTGTGTCTAGTTCTGCTGCATCATTTCATATTACACGCACATCTACATATAGCATACGATGAATCAAATAAAGCCGCCTTGTACTCTGCTATGATATTTGTGGATTTCCAGAAATTTCGGGCAGCTAAGGGGGGGCATTGAAACACCCTGGACTGAGTATCGGCTGTGATTTTTGAGAAATTGAGAAGCCGGAAGATAGTTCGGCTGTGTGAACGAAATATGAACGGAAGCCGCATTGCAGCTTTGGCACCCGAATGGGGAAGGCGGATGTGATATGTGACGAGAAACGAGGGTCAAAGCTGGGGCCCTGGGAGACGCGAGGTGTCCCAAAAAGGGACGCAATAGATTAGGTGATGGTGACTAATGTGACAAGGAACGAGAATTCCTTTGTCTGCTTCATCCATCCGTCCTCTGTAACGCCCGCATTGTTCTTGTACATGATTCTTCGTCTAACTGCTCCAGTTCTTTAAGACTATATATACTCATCACCTCGTTTCTTTCCTTATTGCCCTATCTCCAAAGGCATCTCTGCAATTTTATCGGCCAGTCTTCGAGCTTCATTACCGCTATCCACAGTTGCAATGCTTCATCCATCTCCTTTCCCCTCCAACCCTGCTTCAGTAGGAATTGAGCGTGAATCCTCACCCGTAAGCTTTTGCAAATTATCAGGACGGCAATTTTACCCCTCTTTACTGACAACTCTTTTTTTTTTCTCTTCAAATCAGATCCCCCGCGATACCTCATATGAGACCCTACAGCATCCGCACGCGCTTCTTCCCGCTATTGAGCTCGATAATATTCAGGTCGGTCTGCCTTTAGACTTCCTTCCCTGGACTTCACCTCATCTTTCTTATCTGGATTAGACTCCAAACCGGCGACGGGCTTCACGTCATCATTGCGATCGCCCCGAGTGTCCCATTTCGGCTCCATTCAGGCCTAATGGACCCTTCGTTGAATCGGAATGGCTTGCAGTCCTGAACTTTCCACCTTCTGGGGACGAGTACATGGACCTAGCCGAAGTCGAAATATCGGGACCTGGTCCTGTTCGTCGACGAAAATCGTCGCACAAATCGAACCCAATGAACTCGTCCGCTAGATTTTCCCCTCGTAACAACTTCCTTGAAGACTGTAAAAGGTCTACTGTGTCTCCATCTTCCCCTTCCTTCCATCACCGGAAACCTTTGCTCCAGCACCTGCAGAATTCTTCTCCTTCGAGTCCTGTTCGTCATACTAGGCTCCGGGCCAATACTCGCTTCCGGCACTTGATGCCTTTGCTCATTCATGATCAGAACGTCGCATATTCTCGGGCCATATTTTCGCCTTCAGGCTGAGGATAGCCTTCACGTTCTTCCACAGCTTTGACCTTCTACCTTGCTCTCCACACTGCACCACGTTAAACAATCAGCAAATTTGCATTCATCATCTACAACAGTTCCAAACGCAATCACGCGTCTTTCCAATGTGTCCATAATCAGCTTCCACCAGCATTTTTGGTGCCTCAATCAAGCAATGAAATGTATCTGTATCATCAATATCGCCCGCCCACGACCTTCCTGGAAGTATTTCCATATCTATATTTCGACAGCATCGTGATTTATTCCTTTACTTATTTGCTTTGTCTCTTCAATTTCCCTAGTCCACCTCGATCGATATATTTGCTGTATCCTGGCTCCATCGAGCACTTTGCTCTCTGCTCTGCTTCCGTTTTTTTTCCGCTCGTGCCCCTGGTGGAGGCTATATCTATCTGTTCGAGTGTTACTATCTATACATACGAAAATACTTCTCCAATGATCCCTCGATAATCTTACACCTACATCTCCATTTACGATTTCTTTTCCTTTCTGACCATCTTTACAGAAATAGTTTACCTCCAGCCTTTTGAATTACATACATACATATTTACGATTATTACGGTGTACTTTACTTGCGGTATATGTATTCCAATGACTACCTAAGAATATAAATAAAGCCGTGTATTGTATTTGGGTGCGTTGTACGAGCATTACAACCAAGTAATATGAATTGGCGAGTGAAATGCACCGGCCGCTTGTTAGGAATCACTCAAGGACTGGGAATCTAACAGGATTCAGGATCTGTAGGCATCATAGTTGAAATTATTCGAAGACACGTACCCCAGTGACCACAGCCGACCTTTTCAAGGTAATCTCTGGCTACCGATTCGTAGTTCCCAGTCATCCTCCTCGTAGCTCTTTCGAAGCGGATCGAAATTCTCCACTCAACTGGAGTCCTCAAATACCCCGTACCCTCGACTAGATGCTTTAATCGCAGTTGGAACCAGTTCTCGTATGTAGAATTCCAGAGGCCAGTACTACCACATGTTTTCCAGGTGATAAATTTGGGCCACCACGACATTTCTGCAGCCATATGGCTATCAGGTTTTGGAGCGGCCATCCACACTCTATACACTCCACATATGAGGTTCAGCTCATCCTCAGTGAGATCGTCATCCACAAGTGTGTCCTCTAGACCCGAGTCTGACGATGGAATGACAATCTTTGCTTCTCCTGAGTTTACCAGCTGAGGACCTGCAAACACATCGTCGGGGTCTATGACATTTTTTGCTAGTCTCCAAACGATACCTCCCTTCATGAGCGCTACTCGGCCTCTCGGTCCACTGAGGAATTTATCCCGCTGGTGGATGTACGACGCATAATCTAGGCGTTGCTCTTGAATCCACTTGTGTGGGCGATGACCGAGCCCTTCGAATGTCGAAGGCTCTGCGGGTGGAATTGTATACCCAGCATCCACAGGAAGGAATGTATGAAAACAGCTACCACACTCCAGTAGAAGCTCAACGAGCTTCTTCTTGGTCGAGTTCCAACCTGTCTTGCGTAAACAGAACAGAACAGTGGTGGCAGAGTCAACAGCCAGTTGCCACTCCCCCTCCTTCAAAGACACAGGGAGGGACTCAATCAAGTAGAGCTTTTCTTCTGCATAATCTATACTTCTTATCCTGAAGTTGCTCGATAACTGACGGGATAGAGTGTATGCGTCGTCTCCTCGGAGATCCCACATCTCGTCGGGCACATTGCATTCGGCCGCACGACTATTCAATGTTCGATGTGCTAGCCTCGAAATAAACGCACAACACAAGGCGGATTCGTCAGGATCGCATCGTTCATCATCAGTCATGGCCACCTTTTTTGCTTTGAACAGATCCAGTTTCTTTATCGACTCCGGAAGCGCAGAACTGCCGAAACGAGAGAAGCCATAACAGTAGTGCAAATTTTGGGAGAGGGTATCATTGAAGTGGATTTTAGGATGCCTCTTTGCATCAGGGACAGGATACACCCTGACCATATCGTCATAGATCCTGCGTCCAAGGGCTGGAGACAGTTGTACATCTTCTATATCTAGAGCAGGTTGAGCTGTGGACACGTCATCTGCTTCAATATCATCAACAGAAACGGCGGTCGAGTCAAACTCGTGGCAAAGATCCCACTCATTGTCGAACGAGTTGAACCTTTTCTGCGATTCCGCATAAGAGTCCCAGATATCGTTAATACCCTCTCTACGGATTTGACTGCGTTCCCAAATTCCGTCCTGGTTTTGTTCCCATTCAAAGACAAGAGTAATGTAATTCCTTCTTCCCGGAGGTTTCTTTGCTTCAGCAGATCTAGCTCGGTCGAGCCGGATAGAGCGTGCAGATGCTGTTTCTTTACTCGCAAGAAGCTTATGTCTTTCAAGCTGGGCTGAGAAGAAGTCCTTCCAATGCCTGTACTGGTTAGGACCAAGCTCAGAGTCCGGCTCAGAACTAGTATCGGGCTCGGATAATGGGAAAGATTCGATATCTGGAGTTGGAGCGGGACTGGGTGTGTGCTCAGGCTCAGGCTCGGACGCCATGTCTGTTAGAAGTAGAGGTTCCGTAGGTGCTGGTTGAGATGGAGGTATAGGGGACATAGAATGAATTGATGGGGTAATTACAGGAGAAGGAGGCGCAGAAGAGACGCGGAGGTTACGATGAACAAACGAAATCTTGTCCAGGGCCTCTTCTTGCATTTTTGCAGACGGATGGTATTGACTAAGACATTTCGCAGGTATTTCGAACGGTATTTCGAGATAAGATCCCCACCGAATCCATACGGGAACATCAGACGCTCTAAGAATGGCCCACAAAAAGGGAAAGGAGAAGGTAGAGGCATCGATAAAGCAACCGACACGCTCAATGCCAGGTTGGCAGACCCAGGACATGTAAAGAGTGTCAAGGAACTGCCAAGGGACGTGCAGGTCTCTAACCAGGAAGTCACGCCAATCTTGAGCTGTCGCAACTCGTATCTCTTTAGCTTCCGGTAACATGGAAAGTAGCATTGAGCACAAAGCAAGAAGGGGATAGAAAGCATCACGACTAATAGCTAGAGTTTTCTCCGCGGCAATCTTAGCTTTAAAGCGTCTGTCATAGCCATACGAGGAAGGCATGCTGCCATACGAAAAGTCCAAGGGGAATGCAGCTGTAGTATTGCTTTGGTATTTGCGGATCAACGCGGCGCCCAATCGTTGAATTGCATACTCCAGAGCCTTCCAGTGGTCAGCGAACTCCTTGGTCAATTGGTAGCGCCCGTCTTTGACTTCGATAGTGGAGAGCTCGAATTGAGGAAAGTGTTTTGAGAGGGGGTGATCAGAAAACTTTCGTGGAAGAAATGCGAGGTAGGGATGACTACTTCGAAACCAAGAAAGACGTGCAGCTTCTCGTGGGGTGTAACCCGGAAGGAGGCACCTGTTCTCGGGTGGCACCCGAGGCATCCTGGATCGATTTGGGGATGTGTATATGATAGGTTGCCCAGCATCATTGTATGCAGCAAATGTTGTGAATGAACGGGGTGGGGCCATGAAAGAGCTTCAGTCGCGTTTGCGTCGCGTGGGTGCAAGAGTTCAAGCTCCAGAGGACCGGAGTATAGGTGACCGTGAGGAGACGGGCCGACAGGACCGCGATAGCGAAGTGATAACGATGACTCGAAAGGACAAACGGTATAAATAGAAAATGTGACTCNTGGAAGCTCATTCACCAACCTGTCATGGCAAACGAACGTGTAGTAAACTTTGG
>LBLO01000250.1:0-35475 GCA_004354395.1 Chondrostereum purpureum | reverse complement strand
GGCTAAGAGTTGAGCTCAGTTCACGAAGCTTGATCTCCGTGCCAAGAGGGCAGGGAACAGAATAGCATAATATCCCCACAAACGTCAGACCAGTGTCTCTTTGAGGAATTCAGTGTTAAATTCATGTTTATTTGGGGGAGGTATTCTTTACTCGATGAAAATCCGCACTAGCCTACCATACTTCTCTTTCTGCCTCGTAATCGTACTAGGAAGATGTGAGGAAAAGAGGAACAAGGAAGATAAAATGTTACACATACCTTCATCTAAACGACCTTTAACTATACCCCACTGCTTCTTCCCTGTGAGAAAAAGCACTCAGAACAGCTCTAGAAACATGTCAAATGGTTTTCATGCTCACCTAGAACCTCCGCGTAAACGTCTAAGACACGTCCGAAAAGAGCCTCTGATTCTGGATGTGTTGAAGCGAAAGCACGTTCRAGAACGTACAGATCGACGGCTTTGTCTTCTACCAGTGTCGACTGATAAGACAGTCCAAAATCTATCAGAAACTGAGAGCCAGAGAACATAAGCTTTGGTAATGATATAGGGTATACATTGCGCACCAACTTCCGATCCGTGCTCAAGATCATGTTGCTAGTAGTGAGATCACCGTGAATGATATCTGCGAGGTGCATTTTCGCGAGCTGGGTACCAATGAGTGACATCAGCTCGCTGGGATCTGACGTTCACGTTAGTAAACTAGCTAGTTATGAGAACGTGATAGAGCGCACCAATACTGGTATCTGAGTTTTCTTGATGTTCCCCGCTCTCCTCCTCTTCGTCTTCTGCCCCTAACATTGTCCGTACGGTGACACCTTCAATGAACTCGATACCAATTATCCCATTCGTTGCATCTGCCATTCTTACACCAGGAACATTTACACCGGATCTACTCATCCCATAGGTCAATTCGGCCTCATTTCGAAACACAATCTGAGCACGCACCGTAGACATCTAACCAAAGCCCTTGCCTCTCCACTAACCCTCGATTTTGTTAATCCTGCATCCAACGTTGGATGCCTATATTGCTTCTGGAACCGGTGCTTTAAGACAATCGGCACAGAGGTAGATGTTGTTAGATAGGTTTTATATGCCTTCTATTCTAGTAAGATAGACTCGATTAGTCGCATAGCTAACATAGATTGTTTGAAGGCTTGCAGCTTCAGCGCCTTGAGAAATTAGTGTTGACGAGGCTATCAAACGATCCATGATGGGTGTAAATCGTGGAGATGGTTTCGGTGATCAATTGACGGTGATGTTTAAGTTGTGACATCATCCAGCACATTCACTAGAAAACAGACATGTACTGATAATTGCTAGAGGTAAAACATAACTTTAATGTATTAGGAGCACACATACTATCCCTCAGATGACAGGCAAAAATCTCATCTCAACCTTGTCCATGTACACCGGACGGGAGTCGAACCCGTGCCGCTTGCTAATATTGAGCCTTGAGGAGAGCATTTCTCATGGAAGGCAAGCATGATACCGTTTCACCACCGGTGTTCCTTATGTAACTAAGATATGACTACATTAGATGTACAGTTTTTTTNCGTAGAGAGAAGAAGAGCCCATGGACTCGTCGTCTCTGACCAAGGCTCCGTCGATAGCCTCGGATATATCGTCCACGATGGGAGGTTCACCTAAGCCCGTCAAGAGGCCACGGTCCTTCAGAGCTTTCCCGGCCCTCTTACTACGCCTCGCCTTGTGGGGGGTGGCTGAACGGGAAAGTTCTGGAGAGGATGGCGACGAATCAGATACGGAGGATGAATCGGACGATACGTCACCTTCAACACTTAGACTTGTCTGTATGGGAAAATAATAGAACAGAACACACCAGACGTGTCCTTCAATTAGCAATTCGAACTCGATGACATCTCAGAAGGATAACCATCTCCTATATAATGTATCTGCTAATGGAGTGGCGCCTGTGATCACGTAGATCGCGCCGAGGTTATATGCCGCTTCTCGTGGGACTCCACCCCCGATCTCTCCTCTTTCCTATAGGGAATTCTTGATCAGTGGACAGCAGCACAAAAGAAGAGCTGNAAAGCAGACGTACTTTCCCTCTCTTCTCAGCTAACTCTAGGACATGTTCATAATGTCGCACTGCATGGCTCAACAGACCTGTAGATCGGGTTAACGACTTTACAAGAAGACTTCAAGAGCACATACCAAGCTGATGGAATGCTCTCCCAAAGTTGAACTCAACCTCTTGAAGGACCTCTTCGTCTCCATTTGTGTCTCTAATCCGTAGGGAACGATAACGACTAAGGAATGCCATTGCCTAGCAATGGGACCCACAGTCAGCAAGAAAAGATCAAAAGTGCAAAAGGGAAAGACTTTACCTGAGCTATTAGATGATGCCTATTATCTGCCTGCCTCTGCATAGCTCTCCCCATCGACGCTATTGCCGCAGATAAACAGATCATCGGGTCCTCGGGACAGTAATCATATGCGTGCAATAAATAAACTATCCACTCCAAACATCAGCTCTCAAACAACAAGCAGCAAACCAAGACAGCCAAACTCACATATCGCGCTCTGATAACTCTTCGCCGAGATGCATATCTGCCCATACAAAGCGACCAATAGTGGATTACCCTTCCCACTACTCGGCAGATCAGGYTTCTTCACCATCTCACCGCCAGGCCCTTTCACCTCATCAGCCACATCCTCACCATCTTCCTCCGCAGTTTTTGCAGTCCCAGTATTAATAGCCCATCTCTTCAAGCCCGCCACATATCTCAACGCATCCGGATTGTTCGCGCCCATATCCCATATCTTCACTTCTCTGAAGATGTGCTTCTGCAAAGTCGACGTAATCAAAGAGTCTGTTGCGTGTAAGCCTCCACCGGAAAGAGACGCCATGAGTATGCGGAAAGGATCGTTGTGAAATTGATATGAAGAGATCAGTTTACGGGATTGTTCTACTATAGATAGACAGTTCTTCGCTCGGATTGCGCACGCTTGGAGGGTTTATGAGGCAGAAAAGATGAACGACAAGAGGTAGCACATACTGATCAAAGCAATTCGGATGGTGGTTTGCGCCTCTCTAGGAGAATAAGCATTCGAGAATAAGATATGTCGAAGAATCTCTTCCGCCACTTCGAATTGTCCTCGGCACGTCAACCTGAAGCAATACTATCGACGCAACAACATTRGCATATGGCAGGAAAAAAATGAACGTAATGCTTTCCAACCTGTATAAACAAACGCAACCAGTCTCCAAAAGAAACGCCTCTGAAGATGTCCACACCCTTGTTGACTCTGGTGCGTGAAAGCGCCTCATTTTCTATATCCCTTCCAATTCAACACGTATATCCATGGATTTGAAAACGAAATGACCCACCAAGATCGAGTTGCAACCTTGAGACCATGCGGTCTTGCGCCTCTTCCTTATCCACAGCTTGCGTCTTGCTCCTAGGAAACATCCCCTTGAATGGATGTGCCTGGGGTTTTCTGGTAAGTTACATACAATCTCTGGTCTAGCAACCACTCACCCTCGTAGTAGAGAACAAGTTCCTCGTCTCCCGAAACGCCTCCACCAACTTCTCAGCCTCCATCAACCATTCTTCCAGCTTCTCCTCTTCATCCCAGATCTCACATAGACGTTTCCACCCTCTCAGCACCTCCTTCTCTTTCTCCACCTCCAACTCTTTCAGTTGTACAGTATTAAGCCGATTGGACTTAGGCCCCTTCTTACCGCTGGCAGAGGTCTCTACGAAAAGAGATGACGAAGAGGGCACAATGGATTCTTCTCGGTCTGATTGTTGAGATTTGCCGTCTCTTCTAGCTTTACGTCTAGAACCTATGACCTCGTAGACGAGGTCCAGCGCACGTCGCGGTTCATTCAAAATCTCGTAGATTTCTGCTAGCTTCATTTTGGTGTCGTTGTTGGTGGGATCGGCGAGCAAAAGTTGTTCATAGACGTCGGCGGCATCTTTGTGTTCACTCAGCATGCGGAGGCACGATGCTGTTTGGAGAAGGATATCGATACTACTTGTCTGAGGACGAGATGAGTGTGGTATTGACAAAAGAAAACGCAAATGCATACCGTGGCGTCACTTCCCAACAGTTCATATATAGGACGCGCCTCCGCATAGAGAGCTCTCTCAAAGTACGCGTCCGCAATCTCAACGAATAGCGGAGCATAATCGATAACATCTTCGGCCAGAACTATGCTAGCGTGCATCTACAACCTTGTTAACATCGTCAAGATGATTTGCTTAGACGGAAACGCACTTTACCCTCCTCTATCGATCCTCGTTTGATCCTCGCGATAGCTAGGCGGTGTCTAGCATTCACATCCAAGGGAAATCTCCCAGGTTCAATTTCTGCCGTAGTCGAACGAAGGACCTCCATTTCAGGAATGTCAAACTCCCTGTCATCGTCACAGACGTCCCAGTATCTCTGATCTCCGCGTCCTTGGAGCCATCGACATCCTCTTCGAATAGTGTCTATAGCTTTATCGTAATTTCCCAAAGTATTGTAAAGGTCGGCCAGGACTAGAATTTCCATTAACCCAAATCCACCTCCCGCGACCTCAGCAGAGGACGAAGGACCGGGACCGCGTCCAGAGGGATATCGTTGTTGATAATGGTTAAACGCGTCCTGGAATAGGGTTGTGCAAGTGGGAAGGTCGGAGAGCTCGATCAGGATGGGTCTGAGTTCRTCTAAGACTGTCAAATCATGGGGGAATCGTTTGAGAATGTYGGAGTAGCAATGGCGAGTTTATATGTTGTCAATGAGCATCGCTAGAGAATCAAATGTAGCGAGTCTCTTACCATACGCATGTCACCGATCTGCTTCGAAAGAGATGCACGGTCCCAGAGCGCGTCTACATTTGAAGGATCGAGGCTATAGACCTTGCGATAGCAATACAGTGCTTGTTGGGTGAAACCAAGATCCCTGGATAGTGTTCAGAGTGATGGTCAAGCAGCTATACAAAGATTATAAACCTGGATTGCCTTGCGAGTCTATCCCATTCTTCTGCATCGTGGCTGAGATGAGCAGCCATGATACGAAGTTGCAGTGCGCGATCCTTCTGTTGCATGTCTTCGTAGCATTGGGCCAAGACCGTCCAAGCAGCAACCGCCCGGGGCTCGATTTTGATAACTTCCTGCATAATGTTAATTGCTTCTGTGAGTCTGTTGTCGACGTAGGCCTGGTTCCCATCTCCAATCAATACTCGAACTTGATGGGAGAGTACAGGCCCAGACGGCCTCCCGCGCTTTGATAGCATGAGCTGGGATTCGGAAGAGCGAAACAGAAAACATACTCGCGTCCTTTTCCTTTTTCCAATACCAGAAGCTGCCCGTAGATCATCGTGGAATATCGTATCCTGCTCCTCAATGTTGATATCCCAGTCCCTTGCCAGCCCGGTATCGTTTCTTTGTCGGATATCGCGGACCAAACGACTGCAAGACGCGTCGTTACAATGGAATACACRGAAATAAGTCTACCACGCACTCAAAATCGCCTTCAATTTCTTGTTCTGCGGCTATTTCTCCCTCTGGAATATCCCCATCGTCGTCCTGAGATTCTGAGGTACTAAAACTTTCGCTGGTACTTCCAGAATCTGGACATCCTCAGGGTTTTATTGACATCCTTGGCTTGATGATGTCTCACCATATTCATCCCAGCCCTCCTCTTGCTCAAAATTGTTATTGTTGGATAATATGAAAGGTAAGCTCATTCGGAGATGATGAGAGTTGGAAGGAGAAATGAAAGATTAAATAAATCAGGACTGTGATAGAACCGGAGTAATTTTACATACCCGACGTTCTTCCGCAATTCTTTCGTTTCACAGTTTTACCCAGTACGATTTACAATAATGCAATCAGAAACGTCACTGTATTTACCAACCCTCAGTCCTGCAGACCTAGAACCCCCNGNAAGCACGARGACKGTTACTGTATACTGTAAGTATYACATGTTCTTACGGTTCTTCAGTATCATATCTGCACACTTCTCTGCCACAGCAACTACTGGAGCTTGAAGATGTGTTCCCAGCACCCACGGAAATACAGAGGAATCCGCAACTCGAAGGTTWTCRAACCCATGAACGAAAAGCTGRTCRTTGACCACCCCATCTTCTTCCTCCTTAGCCATCCGGCACGTCGAACTATAATGATATGTTGTCCTGTTTCTTCTCTCGATGAATTTATCCAGTGATGCGTCATCTTCATCTTCCGGACCATCCCAATCCTTTAAGGAGTACCNTTGTGCAACCATTTGGTCTCGGAGACGACGGCTCAGTCGAACGGATGCTCGGAGAGGTGGATAGTCAGCGGGGTCGCTGAGATATCTGGGATCAATGAGCAAAGAGTCTTGAGGGTTTTTCGAAGACAGYCGTACGGTTCCTTCGCTCTTGGGACGAAGAAGAACATTGAGCATACTRAACATCCCTTTTCTCGGTGTSTTCGCAGGATCATAGGGCCTGTCTATACTGTCATAGGCCATCTTTCGTTYAGAACATCAAGTTAGGTTGCATCATCCAGTACAACTAGCTTTGCAATGGCATACCGGCATGATTTCGATGTCCGGAAGGGTGCYTTGYTCAGGTTTATTGATCTTCGATGGTTTGCCTCGGTCGTCCAAGAGCGAAGAAGCAGCGAAAACGGCAAGCTGCAAGACTGGAGCCAAGAGCATTCCCGTTCCAAAAAACAGGTACTTGAATAGYTCGATRAGAAAGACCCAAGGCCTTCKKTGAAGCGAAAGTAAGGAGTCTCGCATAGGTATCTCAAACGCCACCGAGACACCAAAGTGGTCCTGCTGTTTNYCCCGTTTCAATATACAGATCACGAGCAAGGAAGTGTACGTACAAGGTGGGAGCCGACGCCGGGAAGCTCTTTGACGACAGGTATATCGTGTTCCTTGAGATGGTCCGCAGGCCCAATGCCGCTAGGATCACATTAATGACTGGACCTGAACACGACTAGGACGAAARCAACCGACCTGAGCATAAGAATATGTGGACTGCCAAATGGACCTCCRCTCAGAATCACCTCCTYCGCAGCTTTGACTACCTTTGTGACGCCGGAGCTCTGGAGACGGACGCCATCCACGACAAGGTTTGTTGTATCTTTATTGGTAATTAAAGACTCYGCTACGGTCTTGGTCACGATATGCAAGTTTCCTGCGCGTTGGATTGCAATCTCCGCAGGMAGRAATGCATGATATGTAGAGTGTCGGTGCTGTTGTCCATCTCTAGTGAAATGCAGTTGACCACATCCTACTGACGGATTAGATCCAAGACCATTGAGGTCATCAGAGAAGGRCAGCCCAATACTCTCAGCCGCCTTGATRACGCTKTACAAGGGGTTAGGAGATGGYAACAAAGYGACAAAGARCSCTTACTGGGGGAATCCAGCGAACACAAGGTCAGGAGATGTCTGATTGCACCATATGCCTATAACACGAANGTCAGAACCTCCTGGACTACAATCTATGAAGATAACAAACCGGAATCGTTATGTTCCTTTTTCTCTTCGCACGAGTACAATGCCTTCTCRGATTTYTGGAAATAAGGCARSATRTCATCCNATCCCCATCCTCGATTTCCAGCATCTCTCCACGCGTCATATTCAGCAGGCAAACCACGCGTGTAAAKCATTTGATTGATTCGTGAAGTTCCTCCYAAGRCRGATCCGGTGAAGAGYTCAAGAGTTCTYCCCAGTGTTTCCTGGTGTTTGCTCATGACTTTACGCGTCCKGGAGCCATCCGAGGCAAAGTCGGAAGACAAGAGGGGTACGCGGGAAGCCCAGGTGTCTGCAAGAGGTCCACGTTCCACTAGGAGAACACGGTTCCTACTGTCTGCGCTGAGGCGATTGGCTAGAACGCATCCAGCAGTCCCTCCTCCTGTAATAATGAAGTTGAGTATACCAAGCTTAAGAATGAAGACAACTGTATGATCATTCACCAACAATCACGAAGTCGTATTCCTCTTTGACAGCGCTCAGAGGGACTTCCGGATAAGCTGGACCAAATAGACACATCTGAAGGAGACTGAAAGTAGCAAAAAAACCGTGAGCACTAGACAACAATGGCGGTGACAGAAGGGGGATAAGCAAAGATGTGCTTACAATTGATTTACCGTAGAAATTGCTTTTTGAATTCGGGTGCCATCAAGAATTCATCTCCTTGAAACTCGAGAGCCCCTGACCAAGACCTCGAAGAAACCCCACTTGCACAAATTAACCCACCGATAGTCCAGCGTGTACCTGTTTAGGTGAACAAGTTCGCATCAAGCTGAGTTGGAAATGATCACGAACCTGGATGAGGATATCTCTGAAACGTTACTTATGTAATTGAACGGAAGTTCCTCCCTTCGTATGTATCAACTATGTACCTGCTCCATTCTTGATGCTACTGTCCATTCTCGAGCTAAGTATCAGTATCCGAAGGCCTCTGGTAGGTGTACCATCATCGATGCCGATTCGTGTGCCTCAATCAGTTGGGATCTTGCTGTGTAGGCTACTAGGAATTGACCGTGAAGTGAACTAAATGATAGTGGCTTCCTGTGCTTGATGACTTTCTGGGCGCTGGGCTAGTTGTGGTGTACTCCACCTGATGAACTAGGGTTTCCGAAGATGCTTGGGCACGGATGCCAGCAGTTAATGTGTTTCATTTGCTCGTCGGCGGGCCAATCAGAGCGACACTTTCTCCGCGGATACTCAAGAAAGGTATAAAGGTGCTGGCTTGGTAGGAAGATCTATTCGACGGAACGTTTACCAGAAAAAAAGTATCATGGAAACTCCTCCTCCTCCTCCCGCCGGTCTCAACTACATTGAAGCAATCCGACCTTCCCTCAACTTCATACTTATACTGACGCCCCTCGGGGCAGCTCTAGTGCCCCTCGTCATCACTCTKCTCTTCTTCTCCACTCCGTATATGCGAAGACTCCCCGTTTTCATCCTCAACGTCTTAGCGTGTTGTTGTGGAATCTGCGAAGCAGCCATTAACGCCGCATTGGAGACCAAACAGATCCTCAATCCACTCGAGCCTGTTTCAAAAGGACTACTCACAGCGGTTATAGCTTTCGCCATTGTATCGCCTGTGTTCATCGATTCAATACTTCTTTTCCGTGTCCTCGCTTTCTACCCCTCGGATACTACTCCGAGACGCACTCTCTGTGCTGTTCTTGCTCTCCCTGTATTGGTCAAATGTGGACGGTTCATCGCCGTGGTGATGTATCTTCATTCGTTTACCAACGGCAGTGGTAATCTGCCCAACGTCCTGTTGGCTGCACAATCTACCTGGCCCCGCAATCCATACATCATGACCGAGTGGACCTTGCAGATGGTGGATAATTTGTACGTTTCTTCCTTCCCATTGCAGTAAGAAATAAATCGCTCATTGAAAATAGATATGCCTCATCTTTCTTCCTCTACAAGCTGTATGTCATTCAGAAGCCAAATACTCTTAGCATGCGTAGCAGTAAGTCTTGTTGCATTTGCGAACCTCAATGAAAGCTGACGTATACCCCTCAGAGAGTTTGCTTTCGCATGTCAGATCACTCTTCCTTGTGGCTTTGGGCAATTTTATTTTCCCGTACGTCCTCTAGTGTTAGTCTGAGATGGGCTCTGCTAAAATTTGCCTCAGAGTTGTCATGAACATTGCTTCTATTGTCTTCATTGCACGCGACCCATCGTTTATCAACGGGTCTTACATTCTTCTCTCAAACAATGTCAGCACTACCCTAAATCCGAGACAAGTATTTTACTTACATATCCGATGTTGCAGTATGTCGCTATTCTCGGAGTTGTGTTTGCCACGATCTGGACACGCAAACAGAGTTGGAATCGCACGGAAGATGCCCCTAATTCCTTCGACCCTGTACCAGAACCAAAGGCAATCCTGTCCACAATGCAATTCGGTACTGCTCATGGAAGGGCACATATTAAATCAGACTGCGATACCGAGGCAASTCAAACCGAATCCGAAACAGCAAGCGTATATCCATCGAGGTTCGGTACCACGGCAGAACCAGAACGAGAGGGAGCCAAGACTGCTCAAAGCGGTTGAGGAAAGTTAACTGACTCCTATACTATAATTGGACATTTCAGGATATCCAATTCCTTCTTACGAGTCTCGAGATATATCCTTATAGAGCGATTGACTCGAAAATTGTTGGATTTTATATCAGTAAATTGTATGTATGGCTGTCTGTTCCCGTATTATACAGCCCATTTGTTTCAAATATGGTTTCTCTATCGCTTAAAGTGGCGATCGTTGAGGTATATTGTATCAGCGGAGGACATGAAGACGAAAAACATCGAACGAACTATGCGCCACAACGGTGAGTCATCCCAATGTTCCAAATCCGCATCCACGGTGACGGAAGTTGTCCAAACTCCACATAACTTCCAACTCTCAAGCTGGAATCCTCTGACTTCACGTTGAGAAGCAATTATCTTTCGAGCATATCCTAAGATACTACAGCTATGATATTAAAATCAATCCTTTGGTCAGAATGACAGAACCGCAATAGCCACCTAAAGGCTAATAGTAGGCATCACGGTGACAGTATCATCTCCCTTGTCTTTCCATCACCGGCCTTCATGGGGCAGTATCCAATGGCAAAATTCTGTATACGCCCGGTTGTAATACAATGATTCCACTATTTATGAAGCTGGAGACATCGCTTTCCTGATTCTTACGGGCAAGAATCCAATGCCGTTGACAACAGTCACAACGGTGTCCAGTTCGTCGATTGAAACACATCAGGACATGGCAGAGTTCTTTGACTATAAAACCGCTTTCACAGCGGGTAGACATGGGGTCCGCTACTTTGACAGCTATCTGAGAATCCGCAGTCCGCTGGCCAGACACACTACTTCAGAAACGAGCCAGTCTCCATTCTTCGCTGGATGTTCAAGGCTTGATGTCTTCGTCTGCTCACTCTTCTCTTTCGAGCGAGGTATTGACGACGCGCTTCGACTTCGACCAACCGTTCATCATCCTTTCCAGTATCTCTGTCGGGATCTCAGTTACTGTCCTCGTCTTATCTATGCTGGACTTAGGCGTAATGTCTATGTATACAGCCCCAATTCTTTCTGTATTGACGCTTATCTTCTTTGGTGTAATATACATCATCCGCGAAATCCACATATCCCATCGTCGACTCCATCCCCAAGGACCACATCCATGTCCTGCGGCGTTAACTAGATGCAGTTTAGCATTCGTTTGGGTTTTGTTCATGCTTTGGCTGGCCCCGTTATCGGTCACGATCTCCTGGTGTGCAAATAACACAGTGGGGAAAGTGGATCATAGGCGGGAATTTTATTTTTCCAGGGGATCGTTGGAGACGCTCATCGCGCAAACAACACTATGTGGCGTGAACTGGATTTGGATCGGAATGATAGCGGTTTTGGTGACACGGGGAAGAAAGCAGTACTTATCCAAGAACCAAGAAAGTCTCCTATCTCCAAAGACAGGTCGCGTTTAAAGGAAAACTTGCCCTGCCTTGAAAAGAGGGGCAGAGTGACGAAGGTACATCAAAAGTACAACCTCCTAGACTACAGAGCTGACTTAGACCGGCATGCACCGGTCAGTCTTAGGACACGTCCCACGTTAGGGTAGCTGAGGGTGCAGTTTGTAGGCCGCAACAAAGGTCGTAGACTTCCAGCTACACAGTTAACAAGAATGTACTTTATTATATAATATCACAGGTTGAAATTTCAATGGGAACCCGTGTGATACAATATGTCCATCACCACATCTTACATCTATCAAACTAACTACATGATATAAGTTAACAGTATTAACGAGGCAAGAAGAGACAGTCTAATCCACTACCAATCTACGTCTTCTTCTTCTTAGTCGGTCTCTTTGCAGATGCCGTCGAGCCTGTGGGAGTAGATGGCCGTGAGTCCTTCTTGGAATCAGCCTTCAATTCATCGATCCCACGTTTCTATACATGGTGAGTCAGTGAGCAGTACCGGCAGATAACAGGCAACAATGTACCTTGCTCTTAGCGCCCCCTTTCGCCTTGATTTCTTCCTGTTGGGTCGTCTCGGCTTCCTTCTCAATCATGCTCAACAAAGTGTTACATCTTCGCATGAGCTCCTGTGGTGACCTGCTCTTGAAAAACCAATCGAATCGGAAGACAGGGAACTCTGTGATGTCCTTCTTGATTCTCTCGTAAACATCATCTGCTTGCATACCGTAGTGGTGTAACCGGCAGAGGAGGTAGCGGTCCTCCTCCTCTGAGTACACTTTTCCTTTGGTCGTGGGGTAGTTGAGCTCCAATTCTTGCATAGGAAAGCGCACAGATTGGATCTTCCTTTCTAAAAGGTTTTCCAGATTGTCGCGCTTGTTACGCTTTGCCTCACCCTCGTTTATGCGCGCCTGAATTCGTGAATACTCTGAGAAGTGGGAGACACGTTGAGAATGGGAGAATTAAATTTGGCGGGACTAGAGCTTACCAGGAAGGGTCTCCCATTTCTCTTCGAACACCTTGTAGTAATCTTCGACCTCCTCTGCCGTTTTATCATGAACTTCAGCAGCATATGTCTCGAAAGATTCACCCNTGTAGAAGCCGACGGGTCAAATCACGGAGCACAATCTCTTACAGCAACTCACCATCCATAGGTTTCCAGCGCACGGACAAATTGCTGGAAGTCGCGCCTGCTCCAGTCTGGGAAGCCTTGTTCGATGTAGGCCTCTTTTGCAGCGTTCTCCTCGTCATTAAGAGGTTCCGCTACAAAAAAGGGTTAGCAGAAGGACTTCTACGTTGCGGTAATCCAACGACTCACCATTGTCAATGAAAGCCTGCGCAGCCTGTCGCTCTTCCTCGAGCTTTTCTGGAGTATCTTCGGGACCTTGTGGCTCGCGTAATGTTGCACCTATTCCATTTAGACGCTGACAAAAAAATCAGCGGGGAGTCTGTCGATTACCACCGGATGACAGACCTTGTGAACGGCAAGCTCACGCTCCTGGAGCACAGCAAGTTCAGGTGGGAAGAACTGGAAATCTTGGCTGGAGGACGATTAGGACCATGCAACGACTATGCTCATACCAACAAAACTTACACAGTGACCTGTTTCGGGGCCCGTGGAATTTTGGGTCCCTTATCCATTTTTCCTGGACCAGCACGGAGTGTGTCCTTGAAGTAGCTGTCCACAGAATAGTTCGACTTCCGTTCTCTCTTGGAAGGTGCAAGGAGGTCCAGTGCAAGTTGCTTGCGAGCCTGTAGAAATCGTCGGGGTGAACACATCTCCAGTCTAGCATATATCTAAGCTTACACCAGCCCTGAAATCTTCCCCTTCCCACTGTTGCACAGAAGCATCGGACTTGAAATTGCTTAGGTCGTCCAAATTGAGCTGCTCGTACTTGGTGCTTAGCTCCGCTGTCCGTTCCTCCCCTCGTAATATGATAGCGTCGATATCATCATTGATTAGAAGTCTGGACATTTCGTCAGTAGGGAATCCTGTAACACCACCGAAAAGCGTACTCCTCCTGCGAGTTTATGATTTTGTCGGCCCCATGAGTGATCATTTCAAGCAGATCTTCCTTGTTTGCAGCTAAGGGGGAAGAGTGTTAAGCATATTCAACCCTGAACAAATCCCGAAAAGATATACCTTTGCTCTGTTGCGTCCGGCCCTGTTGGATAACCAACTGGTCCAGTCTAAGTTTCTGGGCCGCTCTCTCCAACATCCGCTCTTCTACACTCCCTTCGGTGATAAATCGGAAAACGTACACTTGCTTGGTCTGGCCAATTCGGTGGGCACGATCCATAGCTTGTAAGTCAGCCTGGGGGTTCCTAATGAAAAACAGAGTGTCAGTGCCAGACAACAGATACTGTGTTGGATCAGACAAACCAATCACTATCATATAACACTACAACGTCTGCGGTGGTGAGATTGATGCCTAATCCACCGGCACGGGTGGTGAGTAGGAAGATGAACTTTTCGCTGCCTGGCTTGTTGTAGTCGTCGATAGCCGTGATGCGATCTTCATGTGCGGTCGAGCCATCAATACGACAATATTCTGCATACCATCAGGATAGCGCTTGAAAGACGCAAGCAATGAAGACTCACTATACTGCCTGAATAAGCAATAGTCCTCCAAAATATCCAAGACTCGGCTCATTTGACTGAATATGAGCACGCGAGATCCTTTAGCCTTCATGGCAGAGAGCAGTTTATCCAAGACAATCATCTTGCCAGAATTTTCGATGATGTGCTCATCCGTAGTGTAGGGCGGACCTGGTTCAGCACCATCGAAGAGATAGGGATGGCATGTCACTTTCCGCAACTGGTGGGTGGGGCAATGGTTAAGAACAGAAATATACAAATAGCACAATTTAGCAAGTTCTCACTTGCATAACCATGTTCATGAGGCGGGTCTTCCCTTCCTTTTTCCCTGTCAAACCTAGAGAATGATAGTTCAAGCTAATTAACTCGAGAGAAAAATACGACCAGGGGCTCACCGTTGACAGCGTCGATATCCTTCTGTAGTACTGATCGGTACCATTTCCTCTGCATTTCCGTTAATCCAACATAGATATTGATCTCCTTCTCTATATAATGGGGTTAGCCAGGGACAAAGCGATTTCAGAATATACACTTACTAGGAAGCAAATTCTTTTCGACATCAGCTTTTACCCTTCGCAACAAAAATGGTCTTAAGATCTTGTGCAAGGCCTCTACAATCATTTTGTTCTTCTCCTCCTCCCCTTCCACATTTGTATCATCCTTGTGTAGGAAGCTGTCCAAATCCTCATACTTCGTAAAGATCTCCGGACAGATGAAGTTCAACAGTGCGAACAACTCCTTCAAGTTGTTCTGTAGCGGTGTACCCGTGATGAGCATCCTACCACGGGATATGAACGCCCTCACGACTTCGGAAAGAATGGAGTCAACGTTCTTGATTCGGTGGGCCTCGTCGATGATGATATACTCGAAAGAAAATTTCTTGAAAGAACCCTTTTCGATCAAACACATCTCGTACGACGTTACGCAGACCTCGAAATCTTGTGGAATGAGCCTGTTCGCGATGATCTCTGCACGTTCTTCCTTGGATCCTGTAAGGACTGCGACGTTGAAATCTGGAACCCAGTGCTCAAATTCACGTGCCCAATTCTGGAGGGTGGATTTAGGGACAATAATGAGATGAGGACCAGTGATGCCCTTGAAGTGCTTCAAATAACCAAGAAATGAAATAGTTTGCAATGTTTTGCCGAGACCCTGAAAAAGGGTCAGAGGACATGCAGCAATGATGGTGCTATTGACATTACCATCTCGTCCGCAAGGATGCCATTCAAGCCGTTGTGATGCAGTGATACCATCCAGTTCAGTCCCTGGAGTTGGTAACTACGCATAGTCCCATTCACATCTGCCCAAGGCCATTAGACATCGTGACAGGCATGAAAAGTTATACACGCACATTTAGGAGACTCTTCAAATATGTAAGGTTGGTCATTCCCATCTACGGCTGCTTCTCCATCCTTCAAAAGCTCTTCATCTTCCTCCTTTTCTGAACGACGGTGGCGGGCACTGTTGTCACTGGACGTGGAGAACTTCGATTGAGATGCTAGTTTGTGATCTACAACGTGAGAATACATACACAGCCTTTTTTCGACCACGGCCCTTTGGTTTAGGTTGTGCATCCATCATAGCAGCATATTCCGGATCCCGAGCGCGCTGAGGAGGATGTTATTATTGAATCAAGGGTAAGGNTCCCGGAGTTCAATTACCTTGATGTCCACGAAATGCCGGAAGAGCTCAGTCTGTCCCAGTAAGAAAGAATACCGTTTGACAGCATCAGCCACCTAGAAACGCGTATGTCAGCTTTCTGGTAGAGCCAGACATAAATTACAAGCACGCGCCTTGGCTTTGTCCATTTCCTGTCTCTTTTCATGCAGTTTATTCTCTTCCACCTTTCTCTTCTGCTTCTTCTTTTCTCTCTCTGAGGATTTGCTTGTTGAGGCCTAAGCAAAGACATAGTTGAATTAGCTTCGGACGCGACGCGTATGGGATATAAAATACGCGCCTTGGGTCTTTCATCCTCCTCCTCTACCAGCTCGTCTTCTTCCTCATATTCACGCTCACTTTCCCCATCCGCGCCTTGACTGGGCTAAAAATCGAATGTGCAAGGTTCGGTCAATATCTTTTTCAAGAAGCATAAAGCAACTTTTGACAGTACTCACCTGACGTGATACAATATTGCTAGGAACGACGTCGCTCAGGACGTCTTCTTCCATAGGTAGAAAAGCCTGGGACAATATTTTAGGTAGGAGCTACGTGTTGAGTTCCAAGGAATAGACTAACGCTCATCGTTGTGAGGGTCGTGGTGGCGGTTCAAGAATAAGAACAGACAATGATGTTGTACATAAGCCCTGATGCCATTATGGGAAAGTGTGGCACCAAGCATCCACAATCAAATTCCCCACGCCGTCCTGTACACTTCATTCCGGCTTAAGAAAATCACAGTCAATATGTTACATACCTCTTCATAGCAATGTATTTGATTTTCAGAGATTCTCTGTTCGCCGACTTTGAGCTTACAAGATTTACGCTCGTGTGGCGTTCTCACTGCAGAATCTTGCATTGCTAGTTGCCACGTCGGGGGTTGCGATGAAAACAGTGGCTCATAAGCTGAATAAGCTGAATATACTTATACCTTGCAACTTTGTACAGTACTTTGCGTTCATGGAAGTTCATTTCTTCCTATTTCAGGGGAGAGACGGATAATGTGGACCTTGTAAAAGCTATAAGATAAAGTAACCCTCCCTGGAACATCCACGCTTCCAGCACCATGTTAAAATGGGACCGTGTGAGATATTCAAGCTCATACACAAAATGACGTCGCTCTCCCCAGTTGAATCTAAAGAGAAAGTGTGGTCTTTTCGAATACATAAGTAAGTGTCATTGTTGGCAAGTCACGGTGAACTTAACGCATATGAGAGCATCAGAACCATGTAAACAATATTTCATGTACATATGCCTCTATATTCCGTCCGACGGTCGGTTCTTGGTGGTTCCACCAAGGGGCTTGAGTTTTCTGATCTGCAGCAGGATGAGCTGTCCTGTCCGCGGTGCCATACAGAAGTCTTCAACACTCCGTATTCACTTTCGCAATCGCAATCGTACACGTCTTCGGATGTCTTAGAGGTTGGGAACCATGGCCCTAATATTGACAAATGTGCGCATGTTGCTATCTAGTTACAATTAAATTTACTTCAGAGCCTCGCCACAATACGGAGAACTTGCTTGTATGAGCTAGTTGCAAACTGAAGCTACGTGAGCTTGCCAACGGCTAGCAATGGTGTTACCAGACAAAGTAACTTGAAAGTAGATGAGTGGGCGAGTCACGTGTACCTGTACCATCACGGGGACACGCGTCGAACGCGTCTTCCAATCTTGGACGACGCGCTCATCCTTAGATATCATATCTCGCTAGTACCTCATATCTCGATCTTTTTCTCTGGATAAAACATTTTCATCTTCTTTTAAAATGACTATCGTTACCAATTCTAATGCACCACCGGCTAACGCGCATATACAAGTTCCCAATGCCGAATTTGAATGTCAGGGCCATTTTCTCAAGCAGAGACAACACAGATCCTCAGGGGACATTTCATTGCATCCCCGCTCATTTTAGCTGTCTAATAGAACGGCCCTGGCTTGCCTCCGAACAAGAGGGTCTGCAGAAACCTTTCACAAGGTGGCCGAAAGTCAGGTATTGGAGCCGCGAATGATTTCATAGCCAAGGAAGATTTCCCCATCCACTTTGACATGGTATCACAGGTCGCAGATGCGGTGAGTCCATTTTCTCACATCTGGTACACTTACATCTGGTCTCTTTAGATTTATATGCACCTCCAATGGAGGTTTGTGGCACAATCGGGGCCTCATTTCAGGCAATTTCTCATCTCTTTCTTTAGGCAGAGTATAGCTCTAGTCAATCGTATATCTCAAGCATGAAAGCTCTCGCTTTGGCTTCTTTCATGCATTCATCTCACGGCGGAGCCCTGGCTCTTGTCAATCTCACGGCAGAGCACTCGCTCTCGTCAATCAAAAAATTATTGGGCGTGAAGGCTATTTGCTTCTGCAAGTCCCTTCTCTCATCTCTCATGCGGCGGAGCTAAAGTTCTTCTCATCCAGATATAATATCTTTTCAGGAAAATTTGCTCACTTTGCACATCTCGATTTGCGCAGAGCTCGCGTTCTCACGGGGTCACATCTTTGGCATACGACTACTCTTTTCTCATGCTATAATTCTCATAGGTGCTTACGAGCCTCCCTCGATCTTTAATTTCTCTACCTTACATCTCACCACTCATATTCACATATACTAAACATCTCATATTATTGGACAGATCACACACGCACCCTCGGGAACCCATGAGGTACCGTTTGACACCCAAAGTTTCCCTCGAACTTGTCTGGTTCATCCAGACCACAAAGTCTCACAGTGTCATATGTACAGAAGTCTTTAACACTCCGTAATATTCATTTTCGCAAACGCATCTTCATATATTCTAAAGGTTGGAAATGTGACCGTGATATTGACAAAGGTGCACATGTTGCTATCTAGATAACATTAAACTTACTTCAGAACCTCGCCACAATACGGAGAACTTGCCTGTATGAGCTAGCTATTTGATCGGCTGCGATCCGCAAACTGTCCCAAAATAGCGATGATGCCCGAGCCCGGTAGCCAAGCAACTCTATCTTGGCATCTTACTTCCATTCTCCCCCAGAAATATTTCCAGGACCGTATCTCCTCCACCCGACCGCCGTTGAACGCGTTGTTGGGCGATAGTGCATGGACGCAGAAGTCTATCTTCCGAAACCTGGACTTGTACACCGTTCATCCTCATCTTCATCTTCAGCAATAGACTTGAGCGGAACTCCAGCGGGAATAGCATCTAATTCAGGACCATCTTCGCCTACGTTAGGAACTCCCGAACGAAATCCGCGAAGGAGAACAAGCTGGGGAAAGGTCAGCAGTGGCCAGGACCCACTGTCATTCGACATTCCGCCATCTTCGTCAACGGAGGCGGGACCGTCCAGGCGTCAGCGTCCTGGACTCCCCGACGTGTTTACAGTAAATGATGACCCATTCGACTCACCAGCCGATGACACGACACCGTTCGGACTTGGCTATTCACCTTATTCCGCGTCCACGTATAGCGACAAACATAACCAATTTAGTTCTCATCCCGGCTTATCCACTGCCTCGCTCATTACTCCCAACCAACATCAGCATCCATTCGATATAGATGACGGGACTATCCATTTGACTAGTGATATGTCCAGAACAACAACTCGCTTAGACGACGACCCAGAAAGGTCAACCCCAGCAACAAAGTCCCCAGGAAGGAGAAGGACGGTGAAATACGACGTGTCCCCATCACCACTAAAGAAGACAGGATCAGCTATAAAATCCGTGGGAAGCAATCTTCGACGGGTTTCATTACGGGTTGTCAACCTAGCGGGATCAGGTCTTGAAGACCAAATACGCTTACCAGATGATGATTATGGGGAGGGAAAGAAGGGAGACGATTCGTTTGAGCAGTATCCGGACCTTTCCAGGCAACTTCCGATACGGGGGCGGACGCTATGTTTTCTGGGGCCGACAAACAGGTTTAGGCTGATGTTGTATAATTTGTTGGTTTCAACGTGCGTCTCCCTACTCCCTTCCTGCTTTTCCGCCTTCGCTTATTCAATGCCGGTCTAGATGGACAGAACCCGCTATCCTTGCTCTGATCATAGCCAATGCCGTTGTTCTAACTATCCAAGCAGCACATCCGCTGACCAGACGGACGGAAAATGATGAACCCATCCAACGGGTACGCGGTTACTTCCACACATGGGAAGATTACACCCTCTTTATCCTATTTATCCTATTTACGTGCGTGTCTCCACCACTTCTCCTGGTCTACCTTGATCTGACCTACAATACACCACAGTATAGAGGCTCTCGCTCGAATATGTGTCTCTGGTTTCATTTTCGATCCAGAAGTTCCCGCAACCAGCATTTTCACTTCCCCGTTTTCAACATCTTCCTATTCCTCCACCGCGCCTCCTGCCGTCGCGTCCTCTTCATCATCCACTTCCGATGACACTCCTGGGGTGCCCCAAGGCCCTCTTTCGCGCGGCCTTACCATCACACAACGTCTCAAGAGACTCAATTCTAATATACGAAGACCCTTCGGTTTAGAGGCAGGCGAGAACGTTCGTTACGGTCCCGCAGAAACCAATCCTCCGCCTATGTCGGCTACCAGCTCGAAGGGTAGTTCCTCAGTCACAGAAAAACTTAATAGACATATGCCGCAGCACTCGCATCATCAGAGTAAATCCTACTTTCATTCAGCCGATCACAAAACAGGAGAGATTTCGTTACCATTTCGGCTCAGTATCGAGCAGTCGAAGGGGAAGATACAGAGAAACGTCCCGTATCTGAGGCAGAGTTGGAATCGGATTGATTTTGTGGCTATTGTCGGTTTCTGGATTACGTTTTCGATTGCGATGGGTGGAGTGGAGAAAGGATCAAGGCATATTGGGATCTTTCGGGCGTTGAGTGTGATCAGAACGGCAAGGTTGTTGACAATCACGTCTGGTACCACGGTGAGTTTCGCTTGTATAGCCGTCCATATCTCAGCAGCAACCTTATAAATGAGTAGACAATCATGCACTCCCTCAAGACCGCCAGGCCGTTGCTTACCAGTGTTGCCTACTTCGTCTTGTTCGCGATGATCCTGTTCTCGTATGTTGCCTTTCGCATTCTCTCCTGTTGTTGTCGCTCAAGTTTACACGTGTATTCTAGAGTCATTGGAGTGCAATCTTTCAACGGTTCCCTTCGTCGTACATGTTACCTCTCTGCCACGTTAGGGGAGGAAGAAATTGGGTTGGAGCAATTCTGCGGTGGATATATCGATCCAGTTTCTCTGAATGAGACTGCGTTCATACAACTGGACGGCAGACTAGCTCCATCTTCGAAGGGATACATATGTCCTCTGGGTCAAGTCTGTCGCGTGAGTGGGAGACGTTCATGTATATGGAAGACATGCAGCTAATCGTTACCTTTTTTTCACAAACAAAGGAAGAGGGCAATCCGTATGATGGAATCCAGAATTTCGACGCGATCTGGTTCGCGGCCTTGCAAGTTGTCATCATTGCTACTGCCAATGGAGTGAGTCGGCCAGCTTTTTTAGCTTCATCAATCACTAATGGGAGAAACAGTGGACACCTTTGATGTACTCAACGATTGACGCCGAGTTCTTCGTGTCAGCGTTTTATTACATTGTCTGCGTGATTGTCCTCAATTTCTGGCTCATCAACCTGTTTGTTGCTGTCATTACGAACACGTTTTCGGCGATTAGGGCAGAGACGAAGAAGAGTGCTTTCGGAGCGGCACCGTAAGTTGAGCCTTCATTCGATGGCCGTTTTATCCTCTCTGAGTTCTTTTCTTAGACTGGTCATGGACGATCCCACAGATGATGGGTGGGCCGGTGCAGATGGACGCAGACCACCTAACCAAGTCAATCTAGCGAAAGTAATCTACAAATACACCCGCTGGTTCTGGGTTGCTCTTGCCTTGGCGTCATTGGCATTACAAGCCACTCGCACCGTGGACGTCTCGGAAGCGCATGAGATGATCATGTACTGGGGAGAACTTGGTATCACCATCGCTTTCGACGCCGAGATCGTGCTCAGGTTCCTGGCTTCACTACCGGATTGGCGGGATTTCTTTTATCATGCGAATAATGACTTGGATCTCGCGCTGGTCATTGCGACGAGTATCATTCAGATCCCAGTTATACACAACAGCGATGTGTATCCGTGGCTGACTGCGTTCCAGTTGTTGAGGTTCTATCGGGTTATTTTGGAGGTGCCGAGAATGAAACCACTTTTGGTGAGAGGTTTCTCCTTTTCTTGATCTAACTTTGCTTTGGATTGACCTGAGGACATCGTTTGTTAGTTGGCCGTATTTGGAAACATGTACGGTTTGGTCAACATGTCCCTCTTCCTCATCCTGGTCAATTATCTAGCCGGGCTCATCGCCGTGCAAATGTTACGCGGCGACTTGGCGGAGGACATCAACATGAACTTTGAACATATCTATAATGCATTTTTAGCCATGTGGCAAGTCTTCTCATCGGAAAATTGGACGGACATTCTGTATGACTCGGCTATGGCTGAGATACCTCTGGGGCAGTCGGCAATTATTATTTTGTTTTTGTGTGCATGGATGTTGTTGTCGAATTGTGGGTAGCCTTGTTTTTTCCCAACTGCTTTRTTGGAGTGTTGGCTGATCATTTTTNATGGATTTAGTCATCTTGTTACAAATGTTCATTGCCGTCATCAATGAGAACTTCGACATCGCAGAGGAGTCTAAGAAGGATAAGCAGGCCACAAGTTATTGGGAGACACATCAGATTCAGCAAGGGAAACCCAGTTGGATCCGGAAGCTGAACCCGTATCGATGGATCAAAGCCAACCCAGTCAAAGTCAAAGTTGAAAATTTGCCATCGAATTTAGTTCTGCCGATACAGAAGACGTTGGTGCAAGATTATGCTAGCAAGAAGCGCCCCAATTCAGGAAGTAGTGCAGTGAGTTATTTTTCCTCATTTGTTAGTTATCTACGGGGTAATAATCTTGTTGAAATGTTAGAAGCGGCCAATCATTGGAAGTGTAAGGAAAGCACGGCATTATCCTTCGAAGTCCCTCACAGCTTTGCGGACACTTTTTACCGGCAAGGAGGCCTCCAATGATATGCCTCTGACGAATCTTAAACACACTCGAGACCAGACACTGGGAGCTGCCGATCTTCAGGAAGAAGAAACTGAAAGGCATCTGTAAGTCTAGTTCATCTTTCGCTGTGCCTTCGTACTGCTGATTAAATCTTTAGGGAGCTCTTGGCATCTATCAATACACAAACGACGACGTCAGGCGAAGATCTCAGCGATGCGCTGTACGAACGTCGCGCTCAGAAAGCAGACTTCATCAGAGATCATCCTAGCTACGACAAAACCTTCTGGATATTCTCCCAAAAGAGTTATATCAGAAAGGCGTGCCAGAAATTGGTACAGCCTCATGGAGATCGTATCTTTGGATCACCACCCTCCCCCATCGCTTTGCCCATCTTCCAGCTTTTGATCTTTTTAGCCGTCATTGGAGGTATAGTTGTGGAGTCCATAGCCACGCCTCTCTACCGACGCACCTACTACATGAATGCAGGCCTGATCCGTGCAGCCTGGTTCGACATCGCAGAATGTGCTTTTGCGGGGCTCCTGTTCCTCGAGTTCTTGATTAAGATTGTTGCAGACGGCTTCATGTTTACGCCCAATGCGTACGTCCGGAGCATTTGGAACATCATTGACTTCCTCATCCTCATTGGCTTGATTGTCAATGTCACCACCGGTCTTCTTGTCATTGGCGGGCTGAGTCGCATCACGCGCGCTCTGAAAGCACTTCGAGTCTTGCGTCTTATCACCTTGATGGACATCATGCGCACCACTTTCCAGTCTTTGATCATCTCAGGCGTGTCTCGTATCCTGGACGCTGCCGTGTTGGCTATTTTATATATTATCCCTTACGCTGTATGGGGACTCAATATTTTCGCTGGCAAGATGAACCAATGCAACGATGACAGTGTCGACGGTAGTGACGAATGTGTCGGCGAATTCACCAATACTATCTATGGTGACTCGTTCGGCTTTCCGGTCCCTCGCGTTTGGGATAATCCTGCCCCCTCTACTGTCTTTTCCTTCGACAGCTTCCGGGCATCCTTGCTCATTCTCTTTGAGATTGTCTCGTTGGAAGGTTGGGTCGATGTTATGAACATTGCCACCGGAATCCGGGGTGTGGGTCTACAACCGGAGACCAACGTTTCTCAAGTCCACGCTATCTTCTTTCTGGTATACAATTTGCTGGGTGGTGTGGTTATCTTGACTCTTTTCGTCAGGTAGGTTGCTGGTATATTTCATTTGGTAATCATGATCTGAGCTGAATATTCTTGGTAGTATTATCATCGGAAACTTCCGCTCCAAAACAGGGACTGCATTCCTGACTAAGGCTCAACGCGAGTGGATTGACCTCCAGAAGTTGTTCAAGCGTCAACGTCCTTCCAAACGTCCTATCGTAAGACCAACTTGGCCACTTCGCGCGTGGTGCTTTGACCGTGCTGTTTATAAACATGGATGGTGGTCCCGGACGATGACGGTCCTTTTTGTCATTCACATTATAGCATTGATGTAAGATGCGCTTTTCCATGAAATCAGACATATTAACCTGACTATCGTTCAGGACCCAAACATTCACTTCCCAAAATCTCGTAGACACATTCCGTAGTAAGTTTGCAAGTCTCTTGCTCCTTTAGCTATACATAACTGTCTCATTTTCGCAGATGACTTTTTCTTGGCCATCACTTTTATCTATATCATCGATGTTTTTGTCCGATTTGTGGGGCTAGGGTATCGGAGTTTCACTGCCAATGGATGGAACCTCTTCGATGTGTTTGTTGGTTTCGGAAGTTTCGCCACAACATTGGTCGCTCGATTCGGAAGTGTCTATGCCGACTCTTACGTCGCCGAGCAACTCCAGAAGCTTTTTCTCGTGAGCATTGCCTTCAAGCTGGTCCAGCGCACGAATAGCTTGAACAAACTGTTCAAAACCGCTGTGTAAGTACAGTTATCTCTTTATGCATCCGACAAGTGTTAACAAAGAGGTTGTACAGTGCAAGTCTCCCGATTATCTTCAGTTTGCTGGGCTTATGGCTCATTCTCTTCCTTTTCTTCGCAATCTTATTTGTTGAAGTCTTCGGGTTAACCAAGTGGGATTCCGGAGAGAATCGCAATCAGAATTACTCTAATGTTGGGAATTCCCTTGTGATGCTGGCATTCATGAGCACGGGGTGTGTTTTCGTTTTTTTTTAAAATAGATCAATCGAGGTCTGTCTGATGCTTGCTTCCAGTGAGGGCTGGAATCAGTACATGCACGACTAGTATGTCAAATATCATTTTATGTCAGGATCACAGTCTCATGGTATCATGCTTGTAGTGCTATTGCCTATCCTCGATGCACCAATTCCACTGCTATCATCGAACCCACCGACGTCTCCGAGTCAGATTGTGGGAGTGCTGGATGGGCCTTTTTCTTGTTCATTGCATGGAATGTCTTGAGTATGGTACGTCTTATTCCCTGTGCCCAGCGTCTCCTTCCCCAAGTCTAACTTGAAAACAATAGTACATCTTCGTCAACATGTTTACTGGTAGGCTCATTCGTTGCGATAAACTTGGTACCTCTCTGACAACATGGCTAGGTGTGGTCGTCGAGAACTTTTCCTACGTGTTTCAAACCTCCACGGGTGGTGCCAAATCGATTACTCGGGAGGAGATGCGCGCGTTCAAAAAAGTCTGGGCCCAATATGCTAATCCAAAGTCTGGCTACCTGGAGAGGACTAATTTCGTTTCTTTCTTCGCAGTACGTGTCAACTTTATGTTTTGTCTTCCGATTGCTCAAGAGATCTAACTATCCAGAGACTGAGCGGTGTCTTTGAAGTTCGAATCTACCCTGTTGAATACAGCATCCCTAACATTATGGCTGCATCGCGAGACACCCCTCATTCAGAATATGCGTACTTCGATAGGCCAGCAAGAATTGAATCGGGCATTGACCTCGACAAGCTGAGTCGTGTCTTGGATGGGATTGACTTTACCAGCATTCGACGACGCCGTGCGATATACAGCCGGCTGTACCACGAAGCCAGCATATCGCACCATGGAGGACGGGGAATTTCCTTCACTGGCATGTTGATGTTGTTAGCGCATCATAAACTAATTGTAGACCGCGAGTCACTTGAGTATGTTGTGCTCCCATTTCATTAGCTTTTCAGTATCACTGACTATCCTTGCAGTTTGAAGGATCTAGTCATCCGGACCGAGACAAACAAATTGGTGACAGATCTAGTTAACCTTGATCGGGTGAGGTCTCTATTGAAGACAATATCGCATCGTCGGCGGTTCTTGGCGCACCTGGAGAAGAAACGCCAATCTCTTATATTGGATCAAGGTATACAATAGACACATACGTTTTTTCAGGGTCCTGTTCTAACGATCCCTGTGACAGAGATACCTTCTATTGTGGTGGACACGATGCCATCAACTCCTCCAATATCTACCCGTGATATCTCCTCCCTAGGATACGACAGCGGTGGCTCTGCTCCCAATAGCCCTACTCCTCACCGGACTGCTCGAGGTTCGCTTGGGGGCGACATGTCAGGTGCAAGCCTGCAAAGAAGTAGCCGGAGAATCAGTGACATCAGCATGCTCTCGAGTAGTGACCTCGGCTTCAAATTGTCGTGCGTTCTTTTGGTTTATTTTCATATTTACGCTCTTACCAAGATATTGTATTTCTCAGGCGAGATTCTATCTCTGAAGAGGATCCACAAAATGTACTATCATCTATGCAGAACTCGATGTGGGGAGGTAAGTAACTGCCGAGGGGTCTGTTATTCGCAAGTGCTAACATGGTTATCTCATAGATCTCATGTCGGAGGCGATGAAGGAGGAAGATGACAAGCAGGGCGGTCGACGGTGACGGCAATGCATCTTGGAGCGTACATTGAGAGGGGAGATGTAATTTTTGGGACTTATCTTACTAGTACTTATATGGAGGGAGTTACTCTGTCTTGCAATCTTGTATATTACCGCACACTCATTCACTCGTCTGTTTCTTTTATATCCCTATATACAGAATAGCATGCATTATATTTGTGATCCCCACCTAGTGGGGCAGATACAACAGTGCGAGAGTGTCCTCTGGAGATAACTAGACATCTGTTATGAATGCTTACAACTTTTCAGTAATTTCCTAGTGATTCCTTTTCTTTCCTTTTCACTTATCAAAAGTGGCCATTGTACTTCATATTGAGATCTAAAAACAAGTCAGGTCTAGTTATTCTTGAATAATAGGGAAGGGATCAGAATAGTTTTCCCAATTTGGATAGCAATGATGTCCAAATTGGGACGACTTCTTCATGAATCATCTGATCTTTGCACATACCCTTGAAAGGCTACTCAAAAGGATGGCAGAAGACGCATGGAGATTCAGGATGGTGTGATCTTACTGTATTTAAGTAGATATCTGTATATACAGCCATACCTTTATCAGAAAAGACAGTCTTTTTTTTCTAGGACCGACCGAGCGCCAACGTGTTGAGGTAGGATGGCCACCAGTCTAATGCAAACGACAGCATTGACAAAGAGTACATGGTGGATGAAAGATTGGAAAAAACATGCATAGCGTGTAAACTACAACAATTCGTACCAAGAACAAGTGAAAGCATTGAAGAACATAAATATCTACCGACCGCGACGAGGCCGCCATACACCACCAGTATCCTTCTTCGATGGGACAGTTTGGAAGCCGTCGTCGTCAGCTTTAGGATTGGGTGTAGGAGGCGCAGGAGACTCCGATCGAGGAGTCGCGTTACCGGAGGCAGCGGCGGCAGCAGCTCTGGCTCTCCATCCACCACCCTCGCCACCTAATGCGCTGGGTTTGAACTTGGCTGGAGCTGGGCTCTCTGAACGGGGAGGTGGCGTAGCGGCAGATGCACGAGTGGGAGTACCAACCGGCGTGCCACTGCGTCTCCACACGCTTTCTCCTTGAGCGGGTGCAGTAGCGCGAGAAAGTGAAGGTGGATTTTTCTTTTCCAAAGCACGAGCGGCTCGTCGAGCTTCTGCCTCTTCTTCGCGCTGTCGTTGCAGGCGAGCTTGCTCTGCAGCTGCTGCACGTTCTGCCTCGCGGGCTTCACGAGCGGCAGCTGCCTTTTGTTCGACTTCGCGTTTGGCTTCCTCTTCTGCGGCAATTTTGGCTTCCTCCTCTGCACGCAGACGCTCCTCTTCGGCAAGACGTTCTGTGACCAGTGGGTTAGTATAAATTAATAGAGGGAACGAGTGACTTACCCTCTTCTACTCTCCTCTCCTCCTCCTCTTGTTCTCTCCTGATTCTCTCCTCTTCTTCAGCCTTCTTCCTCTCTTCCTCGCGTTTCATGAGAACAGATTTCTTTCTCTTCGCCTTCTCCTCTGCAATCTTCCTCTGCGCTGCATCTACCTTCTTCGCAAAGTCTTCACCCTTCCGTTTGAGTAGATCCTGCTTACGCTTCTCGTAATCAGCTGTCATTCTCGTCATCCTCTTCTTCGTCTCGAGGTCTTCGATATGCGCCCTCTTGGCGGTCTCCTTGCGTTCCTGCTGGACAGTTTCGAATGTGGTCCGGTCAAGCTTCTGCTGGACCTCGTAGTCCTGAGCGAGGAGTGGACGCTCCTCCTTCCGGAATGCACGTTCGAGATGGTCAACACGTTTAGAAACGACACGGAGCTTGTGGCTCATCTCCTTCTTCTCTTTTTCAAGATGCTGCACTTGCATTGAGATGAGCTCCTCGGTGTCGTAAGTCTCCATTTTCTAATTGGAGAGTAARAAAAAAGGCGCAGAAGGAACTAAGAAAGAAAAATACCTCGAGCTCGGTGGCTTTGAGGGCACCAATATCCAACAAACTTTGCGCGTACTTCTTGGCTTCAGTGACCCGGATGTTCTCTCTTTCCTTTCGATTCCGTTCTGCCTCCCTGGCCCGCAAGTCCTCCTTCGCCTGTCTCTCCTTCTCCTCACGCTCCTTCCTACTCTGCTCAATCCGTTTACTCGCCTCCTCCTTCTCTTTACGCACAGTAAGTTCAGACAACAACTCCCTTCTCCTTGCCACCACGGCACGACGAATCTGCAACGCCTCTCGTTCAGCATTGACCGCGGCAACTAAAGTCTGTAATCTCTCCTTCTGCTCCTCTTCGCTAAGTTTGTCTTCTACCTTCGGTTCGAGGATAGCTAAAGATTTATGCAAAGATTCGGCGACGCGGCCGAGTCTGGTCTTCGTGAGTTCAGCCATGGAGGGTTGGATCTCCGATTGGTTTTTCTCAGAGAACGGTTCGTCGATGAATATGATAGTTCCCTCGAGATGGTCCACACGAACGTTGAGTTCGCCCCTACGAGCGCAACCCATGACATAGGCTTCGATTTCTTCCTCGCCATAAGCGCCCTCAACGCCAGCCTCTCTAAGGGGTGTAGTGAGAGCGTGGAGGTTCACGATCTGGAAGGTAGAATACACCTGCGAGAGGTGCGAAAGAAGGCGGGAGAGAAGTGCTTGATGAAGTAGAGGAAGGTAGGACGCGAGGGGAACGTGCGACGAAGAAGAGAGAGAGATAAGGAGGGGTGCAATGGAGGAGCAAAGGGTCAAAGGATCAAAAGTAACCTCCAGGATGGAATACAGCGACTTGATAGGCGCTGGGGATATCTTGAGCACATTGCGAGAGAGCGCGTCCTTGAGCAATCCCGCACGTGTGGGCATCTTCGTCAACCCGAGAAGGGCAGTCAAACGTGCATTCTTGCCCTTCAGTTCCTCTGGCTCGTCGGTGTGCAGACCAACGGGGACGGCAAGAGCACTAACGAGGACTTGGCCTGCGAGGGTGCTGAGCTCTTCCTCTGACTTTCCTCCGATGCTAGTGACAACGGCATAGTAGCGTCCCCAAGCAGCAGCATGAAACAAAGCATTACCGCTCATGAGGAAGATTCTGGTCAGTTTCTCGTAGTAGTTAGCCATCATCGCGGGCCGGGGAGCTTTCTTAGCCATGGTAAGGAGATTGTGGACATCTTCGACCGAACGGAAGGCTTCCTGCCAGAGCTCAAGCTCGACAGAGGTATTCAGCTGAGCGAAGCGAGTGTCCAAATGGTGTTGGAGGGTATCCGGGTCGGAAAGGTTGATGGAGTGGGGTTGGTGGGAGTATTTGGCAACATTGGAAAGATGGAGACGAAGGGTTTCGCAAAGACGACGGAATTCTACTTTCCGTTGATGTTTGAGACAAAACTTGAATGCTTGTTGAGCAATTTGCTACGAAAACCATAACATGAGGGGTCTGGAAAGGATCGTGAAGATAAAAGTCGCGTACTTGATAGATTACTTCCAGTCTAGCGTTATTTTTCAAGGTCTCGAGGGAGGTTCTATAACTTTCCCAAAGAAATTTGAGCCAAGGAGTAACCAATGCACGATCGGTTCTGTCCTTGCTCTGATCGCCGCTGACTGCACCGAGCAAGATGCTCTCTGGGGTTTCACTGGCTTCCAGGTCATCTACGTCGACGCCGACTGTGAGTGCAGCCTTTTCCTGAGCTTCCCGGACCTTGGTATCGGCAAGCTGCACAAACCGGGTGATGACAGCCTCGATGCTTGCCACACTGGTATTTTGTGCGATGTTCTTGTACTGCATTAATCCCTCTTTTGCAGTCCTTCCTTTGCGCATATCCACACAGAGCTCGATGAATCGGTGCATAATGGGTTCCAGGGATGCAAGTGGGGTCGACCGAAATCTCTTTGAGGAGAACATTTCCGTGAGTGATTGGAGGGCCGCATGCGTTTGGCCGACAGAAACTAGGCCTTCCGCCTGTTTCAGCACCGTCTCTGGTTTCGAAAACGGGGCCATGATTATTTTTTTTCGTGCTCGACGGCGGCGGCAGCGACGAGATGACTGCAAAAATTAAGGTTCACGAGTCACGTGTTATCACGCTCCCGAGAATTGTGCCAAACTGGAGCATACAAATCCAGCCGGATTTGGATTCGGTGTGGCGGAAGAATGCCCAGAAACATCATGTATGGCCCAAGAAAGTGTCAGTATTTGCATGATAATTTCATCGTACAACATCATTCCTGAGGAAGAGCACAATATTCAGTTTTCTGTAAGCGTCACTGGAAGAAACAGCGAGATATCAATAAAGGATGCCTGATGATTCGGAAGTGCTTCGAGTACTGGGTACTAAACAGATATGGGCTTACATTTGACGGCTTGAACTCAGAATTATATTATAGGCCATTTGTACGGTATCCCTGAATGTGTTCATTATAGATCGACGCAGAGAGCACATACAACTGGCCGCGCATATAAATTAGTAGAATCCATATAAAGACGGCAATGAACTGGAAACACCACGAGGAAAGCAAGCTGCCAATTGTGGGATATATATGCGTGCCATTAATTCGGATCCAAAGTAAAATATAAACCATGTTGAAGTGAGAGGGGTTCTACAAACCCGCTGTAGTATCTGTTTAGTCAGCTGATCGCAAGAAGGCAGCGGACATGCGACTTGAGAAATCGCGGTTTTGGGGTTGGGAGAGTAGTTGGAATTAAGCTTGCAAGTCGCAGATCATGGTTCACGAGAGAGCGCGCCTTAATCACTTACACGTGCCGTCGATCGCGAAGACGCGTCGTGATTACCCGGGGTCCTTAATGAGAGTACGCATTCTAAAGCTCGTGCTCATGCGTATAACAGGAATAATAAGAATAGATAGGGTATCTACGTGAGATATAGAGAGCGAGTGACGACTAAACCCAAGGAAACTACTGCATACAACCAAATTCGAATGAGTTCTTTCTTTTATCTTGGGATTCAAGTTGCTTATACTGCTTGGGCTTTGCGTTCGGAGTAATCCGACTCTTGATCTTTTTGCACCTTGATTTCAGCAGAGTTGCCATCTTCGAACATATCACGGACCTATAGGAGAATACGATCAACAATGAACGAAAGTCATACAATAAATCCCTTACATCAATATGTTGAATTGTTTCCATCTGTGTGTGGACCTGGATACCGCCAAGGGTACCCATCTCAAGATCATTGCGCTATCATCCAATCCTCTCTTGTCAACACATCGCAAGTAACTACTAAAGATATGCCTCACCCCATGAATCCTCGTCGTCCGCCGATCCGACCTAAGGTTCGTTGTCGCCGCCGAACGCCCCTCCTGACTCGTGCTCTGCATCCCATTCGTATGAACGGCTCGGATATTTCTCCTAGCATTGAGAGTCCACATCATCGAGATAGCATACAACTTGGGGAGGACTTGATTGAAGGCTGTCGATATAAGCTTATCATCTCCAGTGTAGAGTTGAGAGTAAATCAAGTTGAACATGGCACTAGAATTCGTTCAGGATGGGGGAAAATCGGAAAGAGGGGTCAACTAACCAGATAGCGGCGGGGGCGGCCGTTTGGAATGTTAGTCGGATGAGGGCAGATATAAGCCCGTTCGTTCTGTAGAGCGGACAGGCGTCACAAATTATGACAATGATAGACGGAGACAAAAATTACTGGGGAAGGACATTCCGCTTGGACCGAAGGAGAAAATACGCCGTCGTCAAAGTCAATAAGAGGTCGCCAGCTACAAGCCATTAGAAGTCAGTCCCTGTAATCTTACAAACCCTACAAGGATACCAAGACGCACCAAAGACGGAGCTCAAATGCGCAGCAACTATAATAACGGGAGACGACAAGTGAATACGAGATTCAGGCAGATGCAAGAGCACATACACCAATTCGCAATATTCTTGTTTTCGGCAGTTGTGATGTAATAAGTCTGCCAGCCACATGAGTGAAGTATCCAGATGGTGAGGACTGTCACGGGAACTACTCACAGCAACGACGATAGACAAGAACGCAAATAGAATGACGATCGCCACAGGCAGGACGACCCATGCTGATCTGGAAATAACGTATAACCGATAACNAAAATATATCTGGACATAAAGACCGATACACGCGACCTATGAAAGTAACGGATCATTTTTTTGCTTCGTAAGTTTTCTATTAGATATCGGAATGAACGCATTAGGAGTACCATGAGCGAATTCCCTGATTGCCACCATGTTGTATAATTCAGAAGGATGGCCTCCTGAAGCATGGTGAAGTTCTCAATGAGTTGAATCCATATCAAGGCGCTGAAGGACTTTGAATTGAGCAGACGGAGAGGTGGAAAGAGAAGAACGGATACTTACAATGATTGGATAGTTTTAAGGAGTGTGATCATGGCAAGCCCGAAAACGGCCAGCTTGAGCGTCCATTTGTCGTCCCTATACCAGCTCACGTAGTGAGAGATCTATCGAGGCCTTTTAGCTTGGTTCGCTGTCTGTTCGATAATAGGGCACTTGCCTGACAGAACACAACCCCCTGCAATAAAATTTCCAACATGCACCCAACCAGCTGCAAGTGGACAGGGTTTGTGACAGCGTTTAATTATTATAATTAATGGGTTCAACGCACCCAAGGACCTAGCAGGAAAACAGCTTGGTGGTGCTCTTCTGGAGTCATGGCCATGATGGTGGGTATAAAGGTAGGCAAGTCGTGAGGGACCTCTTGACAATCCAAGCTCATTTATCTGGATCACCAGAGCACTACATCCGCTCCGTGAAGAAGCCCCGGGGAGACAGGGGTCGCTCATAGATCAAACTTATGCAATTCACGATCGGGGAGGTGGCTGAGCAACCGTTTCCTTCCTCTAGTCCTATCAATATCGAGGTTTTCTGCCATTGGGAGAGGGTCAGGATCGCAGCTACATCCCCCCATTTATCAGGTAGTATTAAATTCTTGCACTGTATAGTTTTCTGGCGTATAATGTAAACATGGAATAAAAGGCATTGACGAAGTCATTCATGAAGATCACCGTACTGTTTTATCCCGATAAAGAAGGTCATGTCTGATGGAAAAGGCATGGTCGGGCGCGCATTGTGTTCCTCAATATTAAGCCGCCCAAGCCGTTCCTGCCACAATTTGCAAATAAGTCAAGGAACATCCTGGGGACTCATCGACATCATTGGTCCTCGGATGTGCTACATCCAACATGTTTTAACTTTTACCTGAAGAAAAGTGTTTTGTCAATGGTGAATGAAGTTGGTTGTTCAAATCCAATGGATCACGTCGACTGGCGATGACAATACAGTAAGTAAATAAAATAAAATAATAACAATAAATGCCAGGAAAGAGTAGCTAGTGCAACGTGACTGTGAGAATCTGATGCCCAATGTGTGAGAACGACGCGTAACTCGTAGTGGCGCGCACCACATTTTCACTTTAAACCACCACCATGTCAAACGWTAATGGAGGCCGCTCATTAGGTGGCRATGGAAACAATGAACCGTTGCCTTCGAATTGGGCACGGCCAGCTGTAGCGNCTAGAATTGGAAGAGTAGGCGATTGGAATAACTCGAGGTACATAGTCGTCGGAGCCTTTTGTTCCTCAGATTAACTGGAGATTGACCCCCCTGAAACCACAGTAACTCCTCTAGTCGAAGYTCTGGCTCCAATGGAAGGATTGGAACATTCAGAGACTTGATCGCTGGAGGAGGCGGAAGCAGTGGATCCTCAGCGCGTCCACCTCCAATCCACAATGACTCCGACGACGACGATTCAGATAGTCCCAAAGATGATAACGTCAACTGGTTTGCTGGAGGGGAAAGAAGGTCAGGRTTTCRTTCATANTTCTTCCTTGCTACCTCTCATGATTYAAACAGTGGAATTTCGGTCCAGAATCCAGATGCTGGCMGAGGAGCAAGTAACATCCCTGGAGGCCAAATGGTCAGGGATCTTCTACGGAGGGCAGCAGAGTAAGCAATGTYGTATTGTTSTMTCYCTGCTTATTCATTCCAATACAATYTACAGGGGTGGACCCGCACCAGGGTCTCAACCGGCCACTGCACAATCAACCGCATTTTCCGGTGGAGGGCATACTCTCGGGAGCGACGAGGTCGAGAGCTCATTCATTCCCGATCCTAATGCCCCGCCTGCAGAACAGGATCCCGCTGAAATACCTGCCATCCGRCATCTCACCTTTTGGCGCGACGGATTTACGGTTGAGGATGGGGAACTCATGCGTTATGATGACCCCAATAATGACCAAGTTTTGGCAGAAATAAATGCAGGTCGTGCTCCACCATCCATTCTCGATGTCCTCCCTGGTCAACCTGTTGAATTGAGGGTATCGAAACGTACGGGGGAGGACTATGTTCCTCCCAAGCGAAGTGCCTTCGGTGGAAGTGGGCATCGGTTGGGYGCGCCAGTGCCCGAGGTCGCATCTGCATCAACAACCTCTGTCCCTGGCTCGTTCCCATTGGAAGCTGGTCCTTCCAACCCACCCAGGGAAAGCGTCACGACTAAATTTGAGGTGGACCAGTCGAAGCCAACCACCAGTGTACAGGTTCGGCTTGCTGATGGAACTAGGTAAATATTTTTTGTCTTGCTTGCGGTTATATACTGAGTGTTTTCTAGAATGGTTGCCCGTATGAATCTCGATCATACTGTAGGCGACTTAAGAAACTTTATTAATGCGTATGTTTCCCGTTTGTCCCTCTGCCACAGATACTGATTATTGGACTTAGTTCGCGTCCAGAAAACCTATCTAGAGCGTACAGCATCGGCACTACGTTCCCTAACCGGACCCTGGATGATAACAGTGCAACGATCAACGCGGCAGGTCTATGCAACAGTGTCGTTGTCCAGCGCTGGGTCTAAAATGCATATCATTCTGTGATTGTAATGATTACATGTACAATAGACAACTACCAGTTACCTCATGCAATTGCTAGGAGGGCTTCATCTCGTATTTAAGTGTGACATTGGAGTGATGAGATACTCTCAGACTACAGCATCACCGGCA
>LBLO01000025.1:0-79838 GCA_004354395.1 Chondrostereum purpureum | reverse complement strand
ACTTAGCAGACCAGAAAGGATCCATCGGTCGGATAGTTTACTCCGCTCCTGGTCGATGGGTACAAACTCTTGACTTATCGCTGCTCTTGTTCACTGGAAATGCACAGGCTCTTCTTCTGGACTCTCTCTTGACGTACCTGTTCCCCCTTGTACCGTTCCTCTCTCGGCTCTCCTTGAATCCGTCTTTTGTCATGAGCAGGCGGGCGTTGAGAGCTTTGACTGAGCGAGAAGGTGCTTGCAACATCCGGGTCCTCCAAGGAATATCCACTATATCTCGTTATGTCCCCTCTCTTTCCCAGTTGTCCCCGATGGAAGAAGAGCCCATAGTTCAGTTGATCAGAGCATGCGTAAATCTTGAGGAACTCGAAATTATCGGGCAAGGTCCTGATCCTGCTGAACTAGAATTTACCTATGAAACTACAGGCATTCGCCTTCCTGATGCCTTTGCTCCCTTGAATCTACCTCATCTCCATGCGCTCACTCTTCTTTCGACGCACTCTTCTCCTCTCATGTTTTCCTTACTCTTGTCTCCCCTCCCATCCTTATCGAAACTGACCGTCACGCCATACGACGACATCCCGTATCCCGCATCCTATGTAACATCATTCGTTACCGCACACGGCAGCACTCTCCGATCCTTACTGTTTCTGACCCCGAAGTCATGGCCGACCAGGCTACACCCGACCCCTTCCTCTCTGCTGCAATCCTGCCCTCAGCTGCGCCATTTGTCACTCGAGTCTCCTATCCCTTCCTTGACCCTGGAAGCAGAGCATCCTCTTCGGATCCTCTCAGTGCCTCGGCCTTCTGATGGTGCTTGGGAACTACTAGAGAGACTTCTCCCACAACTCCCTCATTTGCGTGTCGTCCGCGCGAGAGACGTGCGATGGCTGAGGAAGGGGATGACTTTGAAGGCTCAAGAAGCTGGTGTTCAGGGGGAGTTGAGAGAGTGGCAAAGAAGGTTGACGAAGAGGGGAATCTGCGTCCTTGACACAGATTGGAAACCTTAGAAAGGTCACCCAATGTGTTGTATGTCTATCCATATATCTGATACCCGTTAGTACTAGTAATATTTAGTTGCTCGTACGTCCACTTTTTGCTTTGCTCTCATTTCGCGCTAACACGATTCAATTTAGTTTACTTAAATACCTATGACCATCACCTGTTGTACTATAGATCTGACCCTCTTCAATAACACCCCTTTCATTCGAAGACGCTGACTGTCATCCACTTGTGCTGGCGTTCGCGTCAGGTGCTCCCAGGCTTGTATATGGGAAGGGGACTAAGGGTGCTGTGAAGCTCGGACGATATATAGTCATGCTTGAAAGTGTAAAACTATCGCTTACGGAGGTACATTAACAACTGAGTCAAAATCTCCGGACTTGGGGAACCTAGTCGAGTCATTTCGTGAGCATCACATCTTCCTTCAGACTACGACTATGAGGAGGACTATCCCCTACGATATCGTTCTTGCGTGGGCCTCGAACTCCTTTGGGGGAAACCCAGCAGCAGTCGTATTTCTTGATGAGGAGATGCCACTTAACACGATGGCAAATATTGCAGCAGGGCTAAATCAGCCAATGACAGCCTTTCTATCCAAGCAGATTCCTCGCTCGGATACCAACTTGGCAAGATTTGGTGTTCGGTATATTTCACCGAGCGGAAACGAGATCGCCCTCTGCGGACATGCCTCTCTTGCAGCAGGAAAAGCAATATTTGACAAGTTGGGGGATACGATCGAGACCGCAGAGCTCCAAACTCTTTCGCGAGGAACTATGAAAGTCAGAAGGGCAGAAGATGGGAGGTTAGAGGTGCAGATGCCCTCGGGCTCCGTCGTGGAGATGGCTGAAGAAGAGAAGGCGAGGGTGAAGAATATTATAAACGCCGCTTCCGGAACTGGCATCTTGCCATTCGTCTATATGGGAACAGGTGGCCAGGATTTTGAGAAATGCATGGTCATTGAGCTTGAAAAGGGTGTAAAGCTTGAAGAATGCCAGTTTGATCCTAATATCTTGGTGAATCTGTTCAGCGTTCAATCTTGCGCATATACTCACTACTATGTAATTTTTCAGAGACAAACAGGTTATAATCAGAACATCTTCACCTCAGACTCTGTCACCGGCGAAGAGACGTTTCTCACACGTATGTTTGCACCATTGGTACTCCCGGGAACTGGAGAGGACCACGTATGCGGGTCTGCTCACTGTCTCTTAACGCCGTATTGGTCGAAGAAGAGAGGTATTTCACCAGGAGAGATAGTCGACGCTACTCAAGTTAGTGCTCGAGGTGGGAAATTGAGAATGATCTGGGATCAAGAAACTGGTTCGCTGAGATTGCAGGGGAATGTCGTACAATTTTCCAAAGGGGAGGTATTCTTGGATCTTTAAACAAATATAGTGGATTTAGTCCACCAAATAGTCTAGATATATTCAGGACAGTGTGTCCCCTCAGAAATTAGACCGTTGTGAATCGTGATGCAGTGTGTTGAGTCTATGTAAGTAGTACATTGTGTATTGCGGAATATTGTTGCTACATTAAATAATTGAGTGGTTATGGGAAGATAAAAACACGCAGGGCCTCGGAGAAAACAATAAAACCACCCTAAGCACCATTCAACGCCTCCTTCCGCCTCCACCACCCAGCACTACGAGCTTGTTGGCCCGTTTTCGACGCCCTCCTCCAGGACCACTATTTCTCTGCTCTAGTTCATGCCATGCTACGTCTATATCCCACTCATCTTCCTCGTCCCGGGGTGTTCTGGGCGCAGTCCGTTGTCCTGGTGTACCAGTATGCAAGGCCGACGCAAAACTCCTTGTTCCCCATGCCCCTGAGACTTCCGCTGGAGGCGAGCTCACAGTTTCCTCCTCGTGGTCTTGGTCTATCACAACCGGAGGTGTTGACGTGAAATGCCTAGGTCCCCATGACATTGCAGTCATAGTTTCGTAGTCCCTTCGCTCCCTTTCCTTCTCCTCCGCCCGAGCTCTAGCTCTGTCATCCTTGCGTCCTTTCTCCTTCCTTCTAGAGCTCCTCGTCTTCAGGGCGTTCTCGAAGTTCTTTAAGCCTTCTACCCNAACTACACCATGAAGATCAGCCTCGATGAACACCACATCGGCACCCTCCGGTATGTGGCCGAGATATTTGCAACGCTTCCGAAGGTCGTCATTTACAGTTCCTTCAGACATTGCCTCGACGCGAATGGTGATAGAGTCCGGAAAGGAATCGTAAGTTCGGAAGTGAGAGAGCAGGATCTTTATATCGAGAGGATGAAGAAAAATTGGTAGACCGGAAGATGCCTGGTAATAATAATAAGTTGATGTAGTTGGAGGAGGTGGATTCAGATTTCTGCGTTGCTTGGGAGTATTAATGCGACTCGTCGGGGGTATCCTAGAGGAATCTGATATAATAGGAATCTTGACAGCGAGCAGCTCAGCTGGGATTTCCTCTGGGGCTTCCTGACGAGCGCCCTCCTCCTTCCTTCTACGTTCCTGCGCGAGGACTCGTTGTTGGATCTCTCGTAGATCCCGATGTGCTTTGTCGATCCGGCTGCTTAACGCCGAGGTTTCTAAAGCTGCAGCACTTGCCATCTGTGTGCGTACTTTCAGCTCAGCAGCTTCCACGAAGCTTATCTCCAGTTCGGCATTCATGCCAGAGAGTGCTCTTCGCTCTATCACCAACTCATCAATATCCTTGGAGAGGTCAGCGAGAAGATAGGATGGGGTCGCAAGCATAAACTTCGCGTGACTGAATACGTCAGGAAGGAAATGGAAGGGGGCCTGGTGAGGAGGAAGTACATCTGATGGCCAAGTATGCGACCGAGGGAGAGAGAGAGTAGTGNATCTGGGGGCGTTGCATCAGCCTCATCCGCATCGTCGATCCAGCACGCGGTGCTGATTCCAGTCCGACAGCAGTGGACGATGAAGCGGACGAGGATTCTGCATGAGGTCCTTCGGTGTCTTCCTCTGGCCCATCGTACCACTTGACACTCTTCAGCTGCTTCTCATTGACAGAATCGAAACATATTGGACATCTAGCCCACTTGTTCTCGGAGGTGTTCAAGTAATGAAGGATGCATGGGAAACAATAAACCTATTACAGTGATACTATTAATCCAAGGTTTAACAACGAGTGCAATAAGGGTCACGTACATGTCCGCACTTGGTCATCCTAGGAGCTGTAGGTGTAGCCAGACAGATTGGGCAACTAGTGTGCCCTTCAGATGGATAGGTGGTTTCTCCTGACGCTGATGCAGACGCCAACGCCGAAGAACGAGGTATTATGACTTGAAGGATGTCCTGCCATTGGAAGAAGCTAATCGCATACGGGAACGCGTTAGTATAATAGCGCCTGGAATCCCGTAAAGACGTACATGTCGGGGTCCGCAAAATGCACTGTATAATCTCCTGTAGGGTCCATGACAAACCGATACTGGGCATTTACGAAACCTGAAGATATAATATCGCTGCTTAGATAGCACAGTCGACCGAAAGATAGTTGACATTCAGCGTACGTTCTTTATTCCAGAATTGGTTTTGGGCTGGTCTTCTACTCCTCCGGGGGATACTGGGCGGCGGCTGAGCCTGCCTGGGAGGAAGAGTAAAGTTGAGGAGATGGTTAAGATTGAGGGACTGATTCGAGACCATCTTCGAAGCACGTCGTGCACTGGGCAGCTGGGTATTTCCCGCATTAGCCATTGCAGCTATGTGTTAAGATACGGTGCAAATTCGTAGTTTCTGGTCGAGAAAAGGTGCACTTGGTTGGCCCCCCTTGCCTAGGTGGAAGGGAGACAACCTCTGACTCACTGCCATATTCGGCTAACACGTGCACGGCTCCGTGAGGCGTTACGAGATGCCACTCCAGGTTACACTAAGATAATGATACCAATATGACACCAATACAGAGTAGTTAACGATGCCTGACTAGTGACTGAAGACAAGTCCTCGACGATAAGCGCCGAAATCCTTCCGGAGCAATATTCTCAGGATACAATTCAACACACTTATCCAGGCCGCATACCAGCATCTTGAGGGACACATACCGTGACCGTTGCTGCCACTTGGACTGTATCTACTACCGAGCATCATTGTTATACATAGAAAGCTTGGACTACCTATGGAGAAATGGAGGACTAAGCAGAAGGGGAACATTGCAACGCAGGAAGAGAACTCAAAAAGGAAGCGATATATGTAATCGTCTTATATTTATCCGCCTCAACTTCAAGTCGACACGATCTAAGCCAATAGGGGTTGGAATTCTTGATCGCTCTCGCGTTGTGACGTCGAAATCGTTGGGGGTGAGCTCGTGCAATGTGAACCATCGCAACCCAAAACGTTCATAGTAAAGATACAATATGCAAGATGTCTTAAAAAGTACAGTACTGGCTGGAAAACGTGAGCACGAGCTGCAAGATCTGCATGGTGGGAGCCGTTAAAAAGTAGAAGATCAAAAAATGATTTTTTCTTCAGACCTGTGCCGTGACTGTGCTTCGGAACACGTTACAGTGTGACACGGAGACAGCTCTTTAGGAAGTCCTCCACCCCCGTGAACTCGTTCAAATTCCTTCTCCTCCCCCTACCACTACGTCCACCATGCCTCCGCGCGGTAGTGAAGGCCTGGATTTCACGCCAATATTGACACATTATGTTTTCCTGTTCACTACCATCCTCTCCGTAGTATGTGTCTAGAGGGATCCTATATGGTTCGACTGACATCACGAACTCACCTCATCTCTTCATTAGGTCGCATGGTTTATTGCTTTCATCGGACAAGCTATAACAGAAGCACAGGGTTAGTGGAAATATGGAGTATTTTTTGTTCCGTACTGAAGTTTCGGTGGAACAGTCGCTGGAAATCCTGTGGGTACATTATGGTTTGCGATATTCCTCCAGCTAGCTCTCATCGCTGGGGTCATCTATACGCTCGCGAGTGACTCCATCGCTATGCATCGGTTCCAAATATCGGTCTTCGGTGCTGTTGCTATCACATTCGCAGTCGAGGGCACCAACGCAGGAATCTTTGGAGCGTCTGGTTCCCAGAATGCGATGGGTGCTGGATGGCTCATTCTCGCAATTGTCGACATTCTCTGGGTCTTGTACTTCACTTCGGAAGAGGATTCTTTATGCCTCCATTTCTTCAACTTCGCAGGCACAGGCGGCCTTACTCCTCCTTCCAGACGGCGCAGGACACGCACTCAAAGCTCGATGCACAATATGACCACCAACAGCGGGTATGCTACAAACTATGCATCCGGAGGGGGTATCAGTTCGAATGACATACCATATAATAGCCCCAAGCTTGGTGGTGGAATAGGCAGTGGGGTTGGTAGCGGAACTGTGGCTAGGAGTCAACACAGTTTCAATAGTGGCGATGCTGCGAACCGTAGTATGGGAGGCGCTGGAAGCATCCATGAACTGGCTTCCAACAACCCTCCGAAATCTCAAGGAGGCGGGGAAGCCGCTGCGGCTGGAACACCCTTAATGGGTGGAGGTGTCCCTATGGGTTCTGCTTCGGAATCAGTGGACGGTGGCCCTGTAAGAGCAAAGGCTCTATACGCGTGTATGTCTTGGGCATATCTTCTGGGCACCAAGCACTTTGCTTATCATCTTTCTTAGACACCGCCTCGCCAGATGACCCCAATGAGCTGAACTTCAATAAAGGTGATATCATGGAAGTCATAGACAAGGGCGGAAAGTGGTGGCAGGCGAAAAAGGCTGATGGCACAGTCGGAAGTGAGTTGTCTAATGCTACTGTGTATGCATTTTCTAACATTAGCACTTCTCAGTTGCCCCCTCAAACTACCTTCAACTTATATGATGACTTTCATGACAGTGAAGTTTCCTACGTTTTCTTTCTGGTCTTTTGTTTTATTTTTACTCCTTACGATTCATCCCTCTTCTCTGTGGAGACCCGTTGCGTTCCCCTCCCTCCGCATTTTGTTCAAGTAATTCTTGCTGACCGGCGGATCTATCACCGTCTGGGACTTGTCTTTCCTTCTGCTCCCCTATCTATACATAGTTGACCATCTCCCTGCTGTGCTAACCGTTTTCCCTGTTCTACATATCCTATCTGATACCAACATACGACGACTGCTACCCTCCCGCCTTTCGTATAAATTATTCCGCAAGAATACCTGTATCTCGTTCCTCTTTGGTAAGGACAAATGTATAGGAGGGCTGCTAGTTTGAGGCATCGTATAATGGACACTTTCAAGTAGAGATCTAGGTGGAAGACATTTCATTCTGAGCACTAGAGCGATTCTTGAGCGGCCCCAATTGAAAAGGCGCTCGAGTGCATATGCGTAACTATGAGAGATCGGCCCGAGACCCGAGATCCGAGAAAGCAGCGTCATAACATTGGTGTCTGTCAGCGCCTGGCTACTTACACTCATAACCAACGCCATGTTCAGCTTTTTTCGCCCAGCACCGAAAGTTACATTGTCTAATCTTGAACATATAGACCAAATGGATGCTGGCTTACATTGTGTTCAAGGTTCGTTCTCCTCAATTTCCTATTTGTTATAGAACTCAGACCTCTTCGTTAGGTGCTCATGAGATTATTGACATGATATGTTCGCGTCGCTCTGTGACGAAACTGATTTTGGGACACAATCAGCTGTCTGACGATGGCTGTATCGAATTGTTCAAATTCCTCGGCTCCAGTCATGGTCGTGCTTACAGGATCAGTGAAATTAGCCTCAATTCAAATGGTATTGGGGATCGAGGGTTGCTAGCCATTGCCGCGTATCTAAATGGAAATAAGACTTTGCGCGAGCTCTTTCTTCAGAATGTGTGTATCACAGAAATCGTGTACACTGAGAGTTATGTTTCTGACGCGGTTGGTTAGAATGAGTTCATGGGCAACCCGGCAACGGTTTCTCTTTTCGCGAAAGCAATCAACAAATCCCGTTTGCAAGTGCTAGCCTTGGCTACAAATCGGAACCTCTCCGATTCATTTGTGGAGAAGTTTTTCTCCGTTTTGCATGCACCTTCCCTCCGAACGATACACCTCTCAGCCATAGACATGACCCCGAAAGCCGCCCCTCACATCGCTGAATTTCTATCGTCGCGTGAACGATGTAAGCTGCATACTCTGAAGTGCAGCGGAAATTCACTCGGATATCGAGGGGTCAAAACCATTCTTCGAGCTGTCGAAAAGAGCAACTTCAGCCTGATAGAGCTTGAAGTCTACTCCAACAGACTGGCTGACCCGGAAGAAAGTGCGACTGACGAAGCGGGAGACGCCGAAGATGACGCTCATTCCTCAATGAGAGTACAATTCGACGCTTGGAAAGAGACAGAAAGTCTCCTGCGACGTTTGTTGTCGAGAAATGCTCATTTGAAACATCAGACTCAGCGGGAGGCGTTGGAGTTACTGAAACATGCTCGCACTCTCCTTTTACGCTCTGAGAATGCCTCAATGAGCAAATTCCAATCCCTTCCGGCCGAGTTACAACTCCATATTCTCTCATTCTTCGCGCCTACACTATCCCCTGCGCAAAGAATCAGGGTTTGTACATTTGCGTCTTTTTTTGAAACGTTGCCCCGCCTCCATGCACTTCATCATGGTCCACCCGTCTCAGGCCCTTGGGNCTCCCGTGGTTCGTGCCTGGGCGTGAAAAATGGTCTTGAAGATCATGAGCGCATGCAATGGCTAGAAAGAATTGACTGTGCAATATACGATCCGGGAGACGAAGCAGCGTAACACATTAGCGGACACAGACATATATGCACACGGTGGGCTTGGTTCATAGCGATTGCTCGCTTCAGACCAACGACTCCAGCTCGAACTTTAGTAGGACTAAACCCCGCTTGCAACCCTTAACTTCTGCAAAGTCTTGAATAGTACGAAGAATTTTGAAACCGGCCTTCTCCATTGTACGCACACTCCCCTCGTTTCCCGTGAACGCTGCACCGATGGCGGTCCGTAAGCCCATTCTTGGGATTGCCCAATCGTAAAGAAGAGTTTCAAGAACATCGCTCATGATACCTTGTTTATGATGGTGGGGGCAAGATAATCTGTGCCAGGACAAAGTGTTCAGCTGGATCCCCAACACAATTTTAGAAATCTTACACCCTGGAGTCCATATGATATTGGGATCGCCTGCTGGGCGAGCATTGTTATCCGCGGTGGCCTTTTCTGACTCTTCTTTGCTCATCCCGTTGACGGAGGCGAGGTCCAGGTGAGGACAGCGAATCCAGTCAATGTTACCAATGTAGAGGGTGCTTCCATCCTCTCTGATTTCGCGAATGGCACGCACGATATTCTGGTCAACGAATTTCTGGGGCTGGCCATCGCTAGCTTCTTGAAGCTCCCTCAAAGCACTCTGGGATGGTGGAATTATTATCTCTANCCATGAATCGGCGTGTTCTGAACCAGGATGATATCTTTAGGTTGATATGATTACTTCTATGATGATGTAGACTACTAACCAGGAAGGTATGGGTAAGGGGGTCCTTTGAGCCCTCCTACGATACGGATGTCGTTGAGATATTCGAGCATCTTAGGTTTGTCTTCCCATCGTATGGGTGTTAGGATTATGTTCTTATGCTTTCGCAAGGGTAGGAATGGTTCGCCGGTAGGGCTAAATTGTAGGGGATGAAGTTGGGAGATTTGGGACATATTTATCAAGGCGGTCGTGATATAGAACTTTAGGAATCGATTTATCAAGGACTTAAATAGTGTCCACACAGAGGGCAGTGAAGCCCGGTAAAGGAGAGGAACGCCGATGAGTCACTGTGGGTAGCCAGGTTGCATCTATACACTCACCTTGCTCTCACCATCTTATTATTTCCTACTCTAAGCCGGAAAGTTAGGCATCAAGGGAAACCACATGAATCGTACAGCCTCATAATCATCGGGATGTCTACTTTACTTCCTTTCCACTCTTCCATATTATCTCAGATCCACGACCCGGCCACTTCTGACCTCCTTGTAATCGCTCGGGGACTGGGATTGCGGAGGCTGATTTGCACGCTTCTGAAGATATACGACTCTCCTCAAAGCCTGGTTCTGATAGTCAATGCTACACAAGAAGAAGAGACAGAACTGGGAGAGGAACTCGGGCTCATGGGATGCAGAAAACCTGGTTTGAGAATAGTGGGTTATGAGGCTGGAACGAGTAAAGCTAGGTATGTATGCTACACATCGTTGCCATTTCTCGCTATTGACACCTCATAAGACAGGACCTGTACAAGAAAGGTGGATTAATATCCATTACCTCGCGCATCTTGGTTGTAGACATGCTTCAGAGTGACATTTCTATTGAAAAGATCACTGGACTCATTGTCTTGCACGCTGAAAAGTAAGCTACTGAGGTATGCAATTTGAGTGACTAAAACGCGTATTGCAGAGTTTCTCCACTGCACTTGGTTTCCTTTATTACGCGTCTCTACCGCGAGAAGAACAAGGCAGGATTTTTGAAAGCGTTTACAGATCAACCTGAACATATCACTTCCGGTCTATCGCCCCTGAAATCCGTGATGAAGGAGCTGCAGCTAAGGAGGGTTTGGATGTGGCCACGGCAAGCCATTTCGCAGTGGTCGATATACTATCTACTACAATTGTCTGCAGATTCCACCAAGAGGTCAAAGAGGCACTTGAACGACGACGCGCCGATGTCGTGGAGTTGTCACAAGATCTCACTACATCAATGTCTGATATTCATAGTGCCATCGTTCAGTGCATGAACATAACGCTTGCTGAGCTTCGAAGGTCGAGAGCTGATGTATGCCTCTTGTTCTCGTATTTTGCGTTCGTTCTCTAACCTCCCAGTCATTTCTCAGCTTGACCTTGACATGTTAAATCTCCCCGCTGCCTACTTTGCTTCTTTCGATCATATCGTTCGGAAACAACTCGANCCAGTGTGGCACAAAGTTGGGTTCGCTACTAAGGGTTTGGTGCGAGACCTGGGTGTGCTTCGTCGTCTTGTTGGGTAAATCCACAGCCTCTCAGTAATCTCAACGCCACTGAAATCATCGCAAGTTATCTGTTGACATATGATCCCTTACAATTCCATGCATTTTGCGAAACCCTCATCGAAACATCTTCTACTAACCTACAAACAGGCGGAGGAAGTGGCCAATGGATGTTGACTGATGCTGCTAACATAATTTTCCAAGTAGGTTTGCAAATCGTCCCTGTTCTTGGCGAGTACTTATTGAAGGCAGACGGCTAAACGGCGATGTTTTACTTCCAGTGAAGAGCAGGCTGTCGCAGATGCACAGGATGAAGATTGGGACGTCTTGGATGACATTGAGGGTAAACAATCGAGTTCAAGTCGACCGAAATGGCTTCCCAAAGGCATGGACCCTGTCCTTGAAGAACTCCCTAAATGGAGTGTTGTGGCAGAGATCTTAGAGGAGATCGAAGGCNGAGATCATTAGGATGGATGGCAGTACGTGTCGCGTGGATAGGTGGCCTGGACAGTATCCTAAAATTCTTCCATAGGGAAAGGTGCTGCAAGTGCGCCGGGAACGAACACCACACTTATTATGTGTAGCACGGCAACCACTTGCAACCTGCTGACAGATTTTCTGTCTTCACTCGATCAGGAGCAAACGAAAGGTGAATGGGGGAAAAATATGATGATGCGAAAGTTAAAGAGGTGGCTTTGGTGGAAAAATCGYGCTCAAACACAGGGACAAGGCAGCGGCAGCGAAATGTTTACAGCTGCAAACCTTTTGGGGACACAACATGACATTCCTCCTGAAGATGTTGGTCTCAGCGAGGCTCTGAAGAAGAAGGATAAGGAGAGAGCCGAGCAGAACGCAAGAAGGCGGAGGGTAAGAGGTGGGGGACCTGCCTCTGGAAGTAGTCGCGCGACACCTGCTCCTTCCACTTCAACAGATACCAATACCAATACCAAGGATTTGTAGGTCACTTGAATTTTCGGATGAAGTTTTTGTCACTCATAGCTTATACGCTTAGCTGGGTCATTGATCAACGTGCTTTAGAAGGCGAAGGAGACATAGACATGCTTGGTTTTGGGGACACCCCTGGGTTCGAGTTCTTGAGTGAGTTTGACCCGCATTATGGGCTACTTCCTCCGGAGGAGACTGTCCTTGTTCGCTCGTATTCGGACGACACAGACGACCGAATGCTTGATGAAATCAAGCCGCGGTTTATCATTATGTTCGAACCTTGCATGGAATTCGTTCGGCGGATAGAGGTCTACAAAAGTTCCAATCCCGGGCTAGCCGTACGAGTCTATCATATGGTATATGGCAACTCTTGTGAAGAGCATAAATACCTGGCCGGAATTCGGAGAGAAAAGGACAGTTTCCAGAGGTTAATCAAGGAGAAAGGAGTAAGTCTGTGTTCCCACAACATTCACGGCGATTATCTAAACACACTTCCCAGTCTATGCTACTCCCGATTTTTGAAGATAATACCGCCCCTTCGGGGACTGATGCTCTTATCCAGACCATCAGCTCCAGAATTGCAGGAGGACGAAGAGAGCTCAGCAAACAACCGTCTCAGGTTATCGTTGATATGCGAGAGTTCCGCTCGACGCTGCCTTCTTTATTGCATGCATCACGTCTACTTGTCATTCCCGCCACACTTACTGTCGGTGACTATATCTTAACCCCTGATATATGCGTAGAAAGAAAGAGTCTGTCAGATCTTGTCTCCAGTTTTAATAGTGGTCGACTGTGAGCTTTATCCCTTCGAACAACACAAATCTGCCCACACTAACGGAGTCCAGATACACGCAATGTGAATTGATGTCTGTCCACTACAAAAACCCTGTCCTTCTAATTGAATTCGAGGAAGACAAAGCCTTTTCCTTCGAGGTAAGTACCGTCCAGTCCTTCAAGTTTCTCTTCTGACTATGTTTGTAGGTCATCTCGGATTTAAAGACATATGGAAAATCTAGTAATAAATTCCAGAAAAAGAAACCAACGGCACCGGGGAATGTTGTTAAGGAAGGCGAAACCAGGCTCCAATCTCCTGGCACTTTGATACAGTCTAAAATTGTTCTCCTTACATTAACTTTTCCTCGCGTCCGGATTATCTGGTCATCCTCACCTTACGCCACCGCCGACATTTTCAACGACCTCAAAGCTGAGCGCCCCGAGCCAGACCCAGCGAAAGCAATATCAATCGGGGCAGAGGAAGATCCAGAGGCAGGAGCGGGGGTCAATGCGGCTGCTGAAGAGCTCTTACGGTCCCTTCCAGGGATCACTGTGAAGAATGTGAAATATGTGATGAGCAAGGTGAAGAACGTAAGAGAGTTGTGTGACTTGGATTTGAAGCAGGTGCAGGCTATATTGGGCGTGGACCCGGGGAAGGCGTGTTGGGAGTTCATTCATAAAGGAGAGCGTCGGGGTCCCTAATGACTGGCATATCAATGCACGGAATATAATCGTTCTACTCTTATTGATGTACTGATATCGATACTTGGAGAGGATCCAAACCTTTTAGAAATGCTACTGGTTCGATGGAAATCCAAAAGTGGAAGCACGGAGATAGATTGGATGAATCATACATGACGTCGGTCCTTATCTCAATTATTGGACCCGTCCAGGAAAAATGGTGATCGTGGGTGAAAGAATATTTGACAGGGGGATTTTTAGAACTTACCTTGCCCACGCCTGCACGCCTCGAGTTCAACCATTCGCTTCCTCACCCGAGTCTCTCCTTCACTCTTTCTTCCTTGCGTCCATTGTCCAACATGTTTTCCCTCTTCATTGCTGTCCTTGCCCTCGTCTATGTAAGTCAATTGCCTACTCTCTTCCCTATTGACTATCTAACACCAGGCTAACAACATTAGGTCGCCTGCGCAAAAGACATCTACATCACTGTAGACGGAAACCAGACCAATGCCGCGAAAGTGTTCAGCCCCCAGTCTGTTACTGCTGCTCTCGGGGACATCGTCTTTTTCAACTGTAACGGATTCGTTACTTTGCTCTGGTCTTTTTTCTCATCCTTCTATTCTTTAGTCACCAACGGAAATGTGTCTGCAATGGAGGCCCTCTTTTACGCTCCCTGTCTTCCCGCGCACGATGCAGACCCCACTCAAAATGGTTTCTACTCTGGCTTCAGAGATACCGCGAATGGAACAGTTGTCTCTATCCTATCTGTCCCCATCACTCCTGAAATTGAGGTAGGTTATTTCATCACACCTACAATGATGATAATTTATTGGTTATCTGCAGAACAAGACCCTGTGGTTCTTTGACTGGAACACCTGCGCCAAAGGAGGGTGAGTGGTTCCCGGACATGAATGTCTGGTGTCTTACAGGTTTTTCTCTAGTGTCGGTGTCATCAACGTGAACGAGACTACCCTTGAGACTCTCGACGGATTTACTGTAAGCTTTTGGTCGTGGTCTCCGCTCCAAATCTAAAGTCAGTATACTTCAGCGCAATGCAATCCGTCTTAACGGCACTGGTCGTACCTCCTCGTCTTCGTCGCAGTCACAGACTTCCTCTTCCTCGTCTGCATTCGAGACTGGAAGTAGCAGTACCGAAGATAACGCCGCGCGCACTGTAGCTATCAGTGCCGCCAGTATCGTCCTCAGTGGTCTTGGTCTGGGCCTGGCCTTCTTTTAACCTTACAGTGCTAGCAACAAGACCTGTGCAGACACCGTTAAATATGTGGGTCGTACCTCACTCACTTCAATTTGTTTGCTAAACATTTTACCTCTCTTTCCAGACCTTGCTTGATGATGTCTCGAACTTTACGTCTGTGACAATCTATACTTACCTTGTTCCCTTTACTGTCCTTTATGTGTAGACTTTTCCCTGGGCTATCTGGCTTGTTCATGTTATCGTGTTGTTGACACTATGTTTCTTCCTTTCTGTATCCTGAATACACCNTTTTTGCGAACTTCTTAATAACACTTTACCAATTGTGCTGTGAATGACATGTCNTTTTTTTCGAGTCCATGTCAATTGCACTGTGAAGCTATATGTGTTATACAACGGAAGAGGTCAGCTGAAGAAGCCCTTCGCTGCGAGGTATTCCCTGTGCTCTTGCCGATGCGCCAACACCTTTCCGTCGACTGACGAACGCCAGATAGGCACTGCGAGCTAAGCGAAGTTGATTAGAGGTGATTGTATACTGATTGTAGACCCAACTCACAAAACCAATAAAGTCTAAGATGCCATCTACAATCCAGTTCGTTCTAGATGCTCCACCTCTTGTCGAGGCTCTAAAGATCTTCGTGTTTAAGTCCCCTGCGATATGAACGTCTCCTCTCTGCACACCCTTGAATAGGGCCAATGCAGCAGTTTCTGGTGTAACCGGCTTATCGTCCTCGTCAATCTTCTTTGCGATATYAGGCTTCGTCTTGTTCTCGTTCTCGAACCYAGGGGAGAGAATGGTGTTAGGAAAGTAAGTGTGGAYAGTGATGTCGTACAGGAGGAGCTCCGACTGGAGTGTGTCTCCGAGACCACGCAGAGCATGTTTAGCAGGGGAATAAGAACTCCAGCCCACGAAGCCCATGTATCCTAGCAAAGAGGAAACCAAGACAATTTTCCCTGTGCGTTTCTGTTTGGCCATCTGTTTCGCTGTTTCCTAATGATTAAATGAGAAGGCTTCCGATAGCACGGTTGGTCAAGACGCACGAAAGCAGTGAAAGCCTGGATCCAATATCCATTGAACATTCCATCTATTAGGTCTTGTTCAGTTTGCTCGACCGCGAACATGGGCTTGGAACTCCCTGCACACTAGAAAGTGTTGAGTTCAATTATGGCATAAGCTAGTCTGGGACATACAGTGAAAACTGTGTCAGGTGTCTGGCCGTTGTAAGGTTCGCATACTGTATCAAGTGCAGCGGCAGAGTCGGACGCGTTGGTTAATGGACAGGAATACGCGTAGAGTCTCTGACTAGGGGTCTGACGGGAACTCTGATAACGCGAGGAATTAATACAAGGGGTACGAAAGTCTGAGTGCACAACGAACCTCCATCTTCTCCAAAGCCCTGTCCAGCCGCTCTTGGTTCCTCGCTACAATTGATACATTTGCACCCTTTTCGACCAAAAGGACAGCTAACGCGAGCCCGAGGCCGGTACTTCCACCGGTGATGTAGATGTGCTACATGGAAGAGGTTAGATGCATCCCAAGATACACTCGTTACAGTACATACCTGACCGTCTGGGTTCCAGGTTTTCGAGAACCAGCTGAACATGGTGGGAGATTCGGCAAGAGAAGGGTCAGTGTCTACGGAACTATTCACAAGGCAACACGCTAATTTGATCAGTGTTGGTCAACATCGTTTCCAATGGATTGCTTGGACTATTGAATGAATGCCTATCAGATATTGCACGAATACGAGATATAGAAGAAGATTTGTCAAGAGGTGCAAGCATCGATAGTTACCGGATTCAAAGCACAGGACGTATGAGGTTATGACTCGACTATATTCACAGGACGTATGAGGTTATGACTTGACTATGTTCACAGACGCTCTAGGGAGATGAAAGTAAAATACAGGAGTCACAATGATGATTATTATTGGCTGTAAAGCACACCGAGGACGGGTAGAGTCACTGTGGCGCATATCAACTCATGGACCACGGCTGCGGCGCTACCGCACTGAGTCTGAGTCTGGCCCCNNAAGTCACATGCCCTGGATCGATAAGAGGCTTGGTAACGCAGAAAAAGATCTCTCTCAACCATTCCCTTCACAGTCGACTCGCTGTTGGAAGCGATCTCTCAAGAGATTGTTCCCCAAAAACCGTTTTCAACGTCGAGTCTTGTAAAAACTCGCAACCATGGTGTACGCTCCTTTTTTCTGCGTTTTCTGGGACCACTGAATACTGATGAATAAAATTTTTCATCGACAGTAATTTCACCATAGGCAAGCAGCTCCCTTCTCAAGGTTTCTCCCCTTCCCCCCTCTCTAATGCATGCACCTGTCTGTAGATCAGATTCGGGGTCTTATGGACCGCCCGACCAACATCCGTAACATGAGTGTTATTGCTCATGGTGAGTTTCACTTGTGTCTGATCCTTTCCGATGAGGCCCCTAAAGGCTTTTCCCCCGTATCCCAGTTGACCACGGAAAATCCACCCTCACCGACTCCTTGGTCTCGAAAGCCGGTATCATTGCCTCCGCCAAAGCTGGGGAAATGCGGTTTACCGACACAAGAGAGGACGAGAAGGAACGTGGTATCACTATCAAGTCCACCGCTATCTCAATGTACTTCGAGGTTGACAAGGAGGAACTCCCTTCGATCTCACAAAAGACTGAGGGTAAGCGCCTTTCATTCTTATCTCACTGCCGACGCTTAGATCATCCATGACGGCAGGAAACGAGTTCTTGATCAACTTGATCGACTCTCCCGGCCACGTTGACTTCTCATCTGAGGTTACCGCCGCTCTCCGTGTCACCGACGGTGCCCTCGTCGTCGTTGACTGTATTGAAGGTGTTTGTGTCCAGACGGAAACTGTCCTTCGTCAGGCTTTGACAGAGCGTATCAAACCCGTTGTCGTCATCAACAAGGTCGACCGTGCTCTTCTTGAGCTGCAGGTCAGCAAGGAAGATCTCTTCCAGTCTTTCCAGCGTACCGTTGAGAGCGTGAACGTCATTATCTCGACTTACCATGACGTTGCCCTCGGCGATGTCCAAGTTTACCCTGACAAAGGCACTGTCGCCTTCGGTTCTGGTCTTCACGGATGGGGTTTCACCCTCAGGCAGTTCGCCGCCCGTTACGCCAAAAAATTCGGTGTCGACAGGACCAAGATGATGGAGAGGTTGTGGGGTGACAACTACTTTAACCCTGCTACCAGAAAATGGACGAAGAACGGAACACACGAGGGCAAACAACTCGACCGTGCTTTCAACATGTTCGTTCTCGACCCCATCTTCAAAATCTTCGACGCCGTCATGAACTTCAAGAAGGATTCGATTGCTCCTATGCTTGAGAAGCTCGACGTGAAGCTCCTTCAAGATGAGCGTGACCTCGAAGGCAAGGCCCTCCTCAAGGTCATCATGCGTAAATTCCTTCCCGCCGGCGACTCTCTTTTGGAGATGATAGTCATCAACCTTCCTTCCCCTGCCACCGCTCAACGGTATCGTGTCGAGACCCTCTACGAAGGTCCCATGGACGATGAATCCGCCATTGGTATCCGTGATTGTGACCCCAAGGGTCCTCTCGTTTTATACGTCTCCAAGATGGTGCCAACCTCCGATAAGGGACGTTTCTACGCCTTTGGTCGTGTCTTCTCTGGAACTGTTCGCTCCGGCCCCAAGATCCGTATTCAAGGGCCCAACTACATTCCCGGAAAGAAAGACGACTTGTTCGTCAAGTCCATCCAGCGTACCGTTCTCATGATGGGTCGTTATATCGAACCCATCGAGGATTGCCCTGCTGGAAACATTGTCGGTCTTGTCGGTATCGATCAGTTCTTGCTGAAGAGCGGAACTTTGACCTCCTCAGAGACTGCCCACAACATGAAAGTTATGAGGTTCTCTGTTTCCCCTGTCGTTCAGGTTGCCGTCGAGGTCAAGAACGCCGCCGACTTGCCCAAGCTCGTCGAAGGTCTTAAGCGTCTCTCCAAGTCAGATCCCTGTGTCCAGGCATGGATTTCGGAAACTGGTGAGCACATCGTCGCCGGTGCTGGTGAGCTACATTTGGAGATTTGCCTCAAGGTCAGTATTGGTCTTTGGTTACTAGTAGATCGTCTTGAGACTCATTCATTTGACAGGATCTCGAGGAGGACCATGCTGGTATCCCTCTCAAGATCTCTGATCCCGTTGTTCCCTACCGTGAGACCGTCAAGGCTGAGTCGTCTATCGTCGCTTTGTCGAAGTCGCAGAACAAGCACAATCGTCTCTACGCGAAGGCCCTGCCTCTCGATGACGAGCTCAGCTTGGCCATCGAGTCCGGAAAGATCAGCTCTCGTGACGATTTCAAGGCCCGTGGCCGTATCCTTGCTGATGAGTATGGTTGGGACGTCACCGATGCCAGGAAGATTTGGTGTTTCGGCCCCGATACAACTGGTCCTAACTTGATGGTTGATGTCACCAAGGGTGTGCAGTACCTGAACGAAATCAAAGATTCTTGTGTTGCTGCGTTCCAGTGGGCCACGAAAGAGGGTGTGTGCTGTGAAGAGAACATGCGTGGTGTTCGCATCAACATTCTCGATGTTACTGTATGTGTCTACTTCATCTTGCCTCAGTCATTTGTTGATGCTAAAACTTTCCCCCAGCTGCACGCTGATGCCATTCATCGTGGTGGAGGACAAGTCATTCCAACTGCTCGTCGTGTCACTTACGCAGCTTGCTTGTTGGCTGACCCTTCGTTGCAAGAGCCTGTTTACCTCGGTACGTTTTTACAGCCTATGACTGATTCGTCAACTGACCTCTCGTAGTCGAGATTCAATGTCCTGAAAACGCCATCGGTGGTGTCTACTCATGCTTGAACAAGCGTCGTGGACAGGTCTTCTCTGAAGAGCAGAGGGTTGGAACACCTATGTTCACTGTCAAGGCTTACCTTCCCGTCAACGAGTCGTTCGGTTTCAACGGTGACCTGCGTGCCGCTACCTCTGGACAGGCCTTCCCCCAGTGTGTCTTCGATCATTGGGAGCTCATGAACGGATGTAAGGGTTATCTCTTCTTTCGCTGGAAGACGGTCCTAATTCTTTTTTTCAGCTCCTCTCGAGAAGGGCTCCAAGATGGAGGAGCTTGTCAGGACTATCCGAACACGCAAGGGTCTCAAGGTAAATAGCACCCAATACTGTCTGCTCGATGGTCCAGTCCCACTGACCATGATGTTTTTCAGCCTGAAATTCCTGCTCTTGACACCTACTACGACAAACTGTAATGTAACGATTAGGGAGGAGCCCACGCGACGTTTTCTTTTATGTTCTATCAAATTCGCGCAGGATGTGAAGTTATCAAGATGTAGATCGATATCTGTTTGTACACTGTTGTCTCACCATCCAAATCACATTATTGCATCCAATGTACAACGATGCAGACGATTGTCCACGTTCCAAGTAAGATCAGTGTCATTTAAACCTGACTCGTACGCTTGACGGAGCCGATTGGCATACTATAAGAAGCCGGCGTCGAAAAGTTGGCTGTTCTAAATATCTCATTCTGACGCCAGAAAATTGCTACATAAAATGACCGACTTCAGCAATATCGATGACCTGAAAAGCTATCTGTCGGACACACCTTTCGCGTCGTCCGCCATCGGTGTTTTGTCGGGAGGGTACGCGAACTGCACATTTCGGCTCACATTGGAAAAACAATACCACGGTCGTTCGACACTGATTCTAAAACATGCCAAAAACTTGGTATTTGGGGAAGTGGCGTTCAGTGCTAAGAGACAGGTAGGGATGTTCGTGACTAATTTCACTGCCTTTCTTAACCTCTAAGACAGACTTTTGAGGTGGAAGCTCTTAGACAGCTGAGATCTTGGATGCCCAGGGATTCCTTTGCCACAGTTCCCGAGGTCCATCGGTTCGATGAAGATGCCAATATAATCATCATGGAGGACTGTGGCAGCGACGGCATCACTACGCTAAAGCAGTACATGCTTGACGGTAAAGGTTCTGTTGCTGAAGTAGAAAAGGTTTGTGTTGCCCTGGGTGAATTTATAGGGCAGGTGCATGGGTGGGGGGAAAGGAATCCATCGTTGTTTGAGTTCTTTGACAAAAACGGGCAAGCCAAGACCCTCTCAGCGTGGGCCACATATGGCCGTCTTGAAGAGACGTTGAATGGAAAAGCAGCATTGGAAGCACTATCCAATCCTCCGTTCGTCGTCGACCAGTCCGATTTGATTGAAGTCAGGAAGGCGGCAGACGAGGCTTCGGCTGCTATGCTCTCTGCTGAGGACACAGTGAGTTTATTTGGCGAATTCGAAAATGGCGCACTAACAGAGCACGACCTTCGGCAGTTTGTCATGGGAGATTTGTGGCCAGGAAACATTCTTCTTGACCTCGACAGTTCCAACACAATCACTCGCATGTACATCATCGATTGGGAGCTGGCGAAACCTGGAATTGCTGGAATTGATCTCGGGCAATTTTGTGCAGAGATGTATCTTCTCCAGCGCTTCCACGAAAAATGTGCAGAGGCAGCTTCCCAAGGCATCATTGCGTTTTTGCGTGCATACGCCGCATCGCGTCCCAGCGAGGGTGCGGAACTAGCAAGGACTACAATCATACATACTGGAGCACATTTAGTGGCTTGGACGCCTCGTATCCCTTGGGGAAGTCGTGAGACGGTGAGAGATGTTGTAAAAGAAGGAGTGGACTTTATAATTGGCGGTCGAACTTGGGATGTAGCACGGTTGGCCAATTCTTTGGCAGCACCTCTAACTTCAGGGATTGTCATTGAGAGATGAACTATCACCCCCTACTTTATCCTGATCAAATACCTAGAATTGACATGTATGGGTCGCGAGATAATCTTTTATCTAATGAGAAAGTTTCTTAGCTCTTTTTACAGAAATGCTTGTGAAATGCCCAAGCGGATCGTTGATGGTCCGCATTACAGTAGTAAGCGCCTGAGCACCCAGAACACCTCTGAAGCTGCCCCGGTGCCCCACAGTGACCACACCAAAACTCTGTCTCCCTTTTTCCCCACCTCTCTTTAGCACGTTTTGCGACCCCCCGAAGCCATGCATCGTCAGGAGAAGAAGATATTCTCGCAGACGTCTTAGCAGTTGAGGTATCGGCTCCCACTGAAACCACCTCCATCCTATCATAGAACTTATCGAGGCTTTCCAAAGTGAAGGTACTCTTTCCACGAAGACCACGTCCGGCGTTTCCAAACTGCATGGATGCAAGATCCAAAACTGTTTCGATGTTACCGTCTGTAGACTTCGCAAACCCTGCGACAGCGTGTATCATTGTTTCCTCTCCCCCAGTGATGTATGTCTGATTGTCCGGAAGTACACAGCAGAGGGTAAGTGCCTTGGGAGCAATGAGGTTCATTTCGAGAATGACCCGAGTGGATATTTGGGTGATATAATCTTCACCTTCAGATGTACGGATGCGAAGTGGGGTATCCTGAGGAAAGAGATCGAAGAAGTGCTGCAGCAGAGTGATAGATTTGAAGCAACCATCATGGCCCCGAACCTGCCAGTAAATGGTTTCCAGTCCCTTGGGCGTCAAGCTTTGCAGCTCGGTAGGAGGATTATGAGGTAGCATATTGGAAGGAAGGTCAGGAGTAGAGTTAGCTACGTTCCTTGCCTTGTCAAAGACAAAGCCTGCTTTCGGCCCGCTGTGGTTATTCATTGCAGGATGGAGGAGGCGTACGGTTTTGAAAGCTCCCCCATTGAAGACAGCCTCTCTTAATTTTGCATGCCGGAATCGTGGCTCTGTAGAAGCCCTCTCGTAGTTCAACAAGAGGGCTAAATCATACAAATCTAGGGTTTCCGACATGGTGATAGTGAAGTATGTAGAGACGTTAGTAGTTTAGTAATAAAGTTAAAATAGAGTCTCAGGCTAACATTACTGGCATAACGCTACCTGGGTCTGTCTATCACTTGAGTTGAAGCCGCGACGGACGTTACCGATTCTTCCATCTGAGAGACTTTCCGTTTGAATGGTATATGTATCTTTAGCTGATGACTTTCAGAACTTTTCGGACGACGATTCAAATTATGGCAGTGCCTTCTAGCCGCATTAAAGATCCCTGAAGGCCTGAAGTCTTGCACAAAACAAGCAACATCGGGCATTTACCTACGGTTCAGCCTCCTCTCTTGGACTCCAGAATCTCCCACGGTTGCGTCTCCTTCTGCTTTTCTGCCAAATTCTCTGAGTTTTCTGGAGCCAATCGATATGTCATTCCCCTGCTATCGAGGATAAACTGTCAACTCGTACTATCCTTCAATACATATTCACATAACATTTGATGCTTCATTGATCCGGATTGTGTCCTGTCTTTGGGGTTAATTTTCATTTGCGATATAACCTTCACTTAAGACTCCGAGTCTTATCAAGAGCAGTCAAGAGCGAACCGTGACGGGGTCCCAACAGTATGGCCGCCCTCCCACCCCATTTTCGAACCATTTTAGTCATTCTTTTGCTGTCTCTCACTTCTGTTGCCCAACAGTTTGCAGGGGAAGTCATTCCCAATCGTTTGTTAAAGGTGAAGGGCGCAGAAATAGCCTACTTCAACATCAAAGATGCCAAAGGAGGTAACACTACCCTCGTCAACTATATTTCATTCCCCAACACCACTGGAACACCTCACCGACAAAATCCGGCTTCCCTACAACGTCTGATAGTTGTCCTTCATGGGGCGAATCGGGATGCATGGAACTACTTCAACAATGTATACGGAGCGCTCGGTGTTGCTACGGCACGGTACCCCGAAGTTACTGAAGAAAATGTAGCCATTATGTCTCCTTTCTTCCCTAACCNGGCAGATAGAGTGGACAAATACCCATATCCCAATGGTGTATCGGTACGCTTCTCGTTCGTTTGTGACTACCGTATATAAACCTAACAAGAAATTTCTCAGAATACGTCTGTTCTAGTGTGGGGAGGTTAGTACGCAAAAGCACTAAGAATCTCGATCGCTCATCGCCAGGTTTGCAGAAAGCGGCTGGAGTGCCGGAGAAACCAATATATTCCCCTCAAGTCAAAAGTCGGTCTCCTCCTTCGATGCTCTGGACCAAGTTTTGCAGTATTATGACGATAAAACACTCTTTCCAAACATTCATCAAATTGTTGTCGCTGGCCATTCGTTGGGTGCACAGATGGCTCAGCGTTACGCTGCACTGGGAAAGGAACTGCACTTGAAAAGTTGTTTTTTCTCAGTATATGCCCATTGAATGTGTGTCTGACCTCACAATCTTATCTAGCTCTAGTAGTTTATTGGCTGGGAAACCCCGGAAGTCTTCTGTGGTTTAACGAAGAACGCCCTCGATCGACGGCAGATTGCAGTGATTATAATGATTGGAGGGATGGTCTAGCCAACTACGACCAAAAGTACGAGCGAACTTTCGTACAAAACCCTACAAATGTATATGCGCGTTATCAGCGCCGCGACATCGCCTACGCTCGAGGGCTCAATGACTTCGGTAATCAGGCCACTGGCTGCGGCGCTTTCACAACCGGTGACAACCGAGGGGACCGTTTGTATAACTCTTTCAAAGCATTCCCACCAGATGCCGGGGATACTGTNGACTACGTCGAAGGAGCGGGCCATGGTGCTGTAACTATGATGTCTCGCGAGTCCGGCTTGCGCCGCCTCTTGTGAGTTCCCAGTGTTGCGCGGTTTAGCTTCTCCGCTCAGTGTTCTCATCATTAGCCTTGATAACTTGAACGGAAATGGCTCTCGTGCTGCCGACTTTGGGCCACGACAGGTAGCCGGTGACAACCCTCATCCTGCTAGATGACCCTTCTAAGACCGGTTTGGACATCCAACTTGCAGCTCATTAATATTCAAGGCATCCTTATCTGAGTCCTTTGATCGAGTGATCCGCAGGCTTTTTCTTCGATATACCTAATTCAGCACAGTCTTTCGCTCCTCGTTCGTTATCTATTATAGACCTTACATCGAAATCACAACGTTTTGCTTACCTCGACGTGATCTGACTGAAGCGTCGAGTGCGATATCCACACTTCGGAATAGAAGAGACCGCAACATTGTAACACAGTGATTGTTCGTCCCTTTTAATAGCGCAATGTGCCCATACGCCACACACAGGTGTAGTTCTACCTTTCCGCTTTACCTGCGTTGCGCTTATTGATTCTTCATGAAATATTGGTCTTAGCCTTTGGTCATACGATCTACTGAATGTAGCATGATGCTGTTCTCACCGATGTGTGTCCTCCTCTTAACTCCCGCATGCCGTGGCCCAGCCGTAGTTCTCAAGTACGAATTCCGCGCCCACTGGAGGGGAGACCGTCTGAGTAACAACTCGAGGCTCCGGGACAAGGAAGCAATTATAGGTATTGACTGTAGATATCCGATCCGACAACGTCGAGGAAGATAACACTCGTCCTTTGCTATACTTAAGATCGCATGAACGTCTGTCCTTCAGGTCCAAACCATGCGCTACTTCTCCTTCCTTGCTCTTTCCTTCTACCAAATTTTATTTCCTTTGGTATATGCTCAACAATACGCTGGAGACATCATTCCCAACAGACTGCTCAATGTTCCCGGTGCAGAGATCACTTATTTCAAGATAAAAGATGGAAGTGGGCAGGATACAACTCTCGTCAATTACTTCTCCTTGCCCACCACCACGGGTCGCCGCCCCGATCCTACAAAAATACAACGTTTGATCATTGTTCTGCATGGTTCCAATCGCGATGCTTGGAACTATTTCAACAATGTCTATGCGGGTTTGAAAAAGGCCATCTTGAGGGCGTCCCCAGAGGTGTCAGAGGAAAGCATCGCGATCCTATCTCCTTTCTTTGCGAACGAGGCAGACAAGAACACTGGGTACCCTTTTCCAAACAACCAATCGGTAAGTTCTACGTCCGACGTAACTGAATTCCCCGCGCTGATGCACTGGGGTGGTCCTACAGAATACAACAGCTCTCGTTTGGTCAGGTGCTACATTTTCACCTCCATCCAATGAAGTAGAGATTCTGAACATTATTGTGTCTTCTTAACTGCGTAGGAACTGCATGGAGCAAAGGAGACAACAATATCTTTCCAGTTGGCCAGACTTCTGTATCGTCTTACGATGTGTTGGATCAGATATTGCAGCACTTCGACGACCCGTCGATTTACCCCAACATGCACCAGTTCATCGTTTCCGGACATTCTCGAGGGGCACAGATGACCCAAAGGTATGCGGCGGTAGGCAAAGAGCTCGGATTAAGAAGTAAGTCTTTGGCCATATAACAAGATGTCGTGCTAATGTGGCGTCGATAGCGCCTGTCGCATATTGGCTGGGGAACCCCAATTCTCTGTTATGGTTCAATGCTGAACGCCCATTTTCATTTGATGATTGCGATGTCTACAATGACTGGATGGATGGACTTGACAATTATGTGAATGCTTATGAGCACGATTTTGTGCAAAATCCTCAAGCAGTCCTAGCGAGATACCAGGCGAGAAATATCAACATGGCCAGAGGATTGAACGATCATGGCGATCAGAGTGATAACTGTGCTCCGTCGACGTCTGGGGCTGATCGTGGAGAGAGGTTTTATAGCTTCATCACGGCTTTTCCGCCCAACTCAGGAGATACGGTCGACTATGTGGTCGGAGCAGGTCATGGTGCAGCCACAATGATGTCTACGGAATCGGGGTTGTATCGATTATTGTAAGCGAAAAAACACAGTCTCGAAGTCATGAAGAACTTACATATCCGACTTCACAGTCTCGACAATTTCAATGGAAACGGTTCCAAGAGGGCAGACTTTGGCCCTCGGCAAGTTGCTGGTGACAATCCTCACCCAGGCAACACATGATTCGGACCGATGGTCAAAGCGGGAAATTCCAAGTCTTTCTTCTTCATTGAAGCTCAGGGCTGGTGCATATCGGATTGATGCGATCTAATTACTGTATGTTGTATAGCGTGTTTGTAGTCAGAATGAGGCAGATCAGCTTCTACCTAATCGCCTGAAATTAGACGATCTTTACGGGATTGATTGGTCCTTGAACAGTGCAAGTTGCTATGACAGGCGCATACGACTCCCAAAAAGAACGGAACGTTGGCGGCGAATGCCTTTTATGGGATGACGGAAGAAAGATGAGTCAGAAATCAATTAGGCAACGGCCTCGGGTAATAACAGAGTCAAACATTCGTTTGACTTAAACCGCAAGAGAGCATAGCGCTGAAGAAGACTGAGAACCGGACTCGGATCGTCGGTGACGCCACGCTCAAACCATGGCCAGCCCGAGTGAATTCTTCTTTCCCGACAGTCTGCCCTATCCAATCAAAGTCACATCCATCGACGCACTCAAAGACGTCCAGCGCGGCACGCGACTCTTGAGCTACTCCTACACACATATCCCCAACAATGTACATGGCGCACAGCCAGAAGCACGCTTTGGCACCTGGGACTCAACCGTTGAAGGAACTATCGAGAAATGGAATTTCAAAGCTGGAGATGTTGTATCTTCCAAGAAGGCCAGAGACCGGCCAGCATTGCTCGTTTTGGAACCATGTAAACACCCAGTCCAGCTGCATGGCATGTGTGCAGTCTGTGGTAAAGACATGACAAAGTACGTGAACATATAGCCTCATTGCATTCATTATAGCTTATTTCACATCCAGTTTTGACTATACANGCTTCTCAGATGCATCCCGCGCCCAAATCCAAATGACACATTCCGCTAATGGTCCGCTTGTCTCACTTGAGGAGGCACAACGCATCGAGCGGGAAACAGCAGAGCATCTCCTCAAATCCAAGAGACTCTCACTTATCGTCGACCTGGACCAAACCATAGTCCATGCTACAGTCGATCCCACAGTCGGTGAATGGATCACAGAAGGCGAAGCTTGGGAGTCCCGACATGCTTCTTCGAGCAAAGTTGATCCCGACGACGAGTGCAATCCTAACTGGGAAGCCCTCAAGGACGTCAAGAAATTCAGACTCGGCCCAGAGTTGTTCGGCTCGTCCAAGGGGAAAGCAAAAGCAAAGTCGATCGAAGCCGACGGTTGCATGTATTATATCAAGCCTAGGTGCATTCACTGTGCTCTCAAAGTTATCTTTATCTAACAACGAATAGACCTGGATGGACCACATTCCTTGCCGATATGGCTACTAAGTATGAAATGCACGTCTATACGATGGGCACTCGCGCTTACGCCGAAGAGGTCTGTGCAGCAATCGATCCTGACGGCAAAGCGTTCGGTGGTCGTATATTAAGCCGAGACGAGAGCGGAAGTACGTGTCATAGTCACTTGCCTTCCTTCGCTGTCTCACAAGAACCTAGGTCTGACACAGAAGAGCCTCCAACGTTTATTTCCTTGCGATACATCCATGGTCGTCATTATCGACGATCGAGCCGATGTTTGGGAATGGAGCCCAAATTTAATTAAAGTTATTCCTTGTAAGGTTCCGTAATCCTCCTCCTATTCTTCAGTTCATTGACAACATGCAATAGATGATTTCTTCATTGGTATCGGAGATATAAATTCTTCGTTCTTGCCCAAACTTGAGAGTCTGGGTCCGACCATCCCTTCGCAAGCACCTTCTTCATCACCTGCTCAGAAACCACTSTCCACTACTCCTTCCCCTCCCGACTCCCCAGGCCCCCCAACACCGGAAGAGGCTGAGCGTGCTGAAGCGGAGACTAAAGCAATGATTTCGCAAAACTCAAGGGCCCTGGAAGCTCAGGTCGAGGAACGGCCTCTAGCCAGACGACAAGAGGCATTACAAGAGGATGGGGACGAGAAGACACCCTCTATAAGTCCCTCAACGGCAGAACATCGAAGCAGCGAGGAAAATGGCAGCGATGCCGCTACCGAAGTGAAATCAGACGAAAGTTCTGCGGGTGAACCTGCAGAGAAACCTCCCCCTCATACACAAAAAGCTTTGCTGAGGAATGACGACCAGGAGCTGGAGAGGATCACCAAGGTATACAGCTAGCGCATGGGCCGGTTCTTGAGAGCTAACACTTGTCGGTAGCTTCTCGATCAGGTCCACCAGAGATTTTTCGACGAATACGAGAAGCGTTCAACATCGTCTTCCGCAGCTCCCAAACCTCGGCAACGCCGGGGGACAATATCGGGAAGAAGAAAYGCAGAAGTCCCTAARCYATATGATGTTACTGTGAGTAATATTTTGTCTGCACTGTAATCATCTACCGGTACTTAATGCTGCTATCTGCAATAGCATATAATTCCGGCCATCCGAGGAGAGGTTCTGAAGGGAGTTCATATCCTCTTCTCGAGTGTGATTCCTTTGGACACTCGTCCCGAAAGCACGGAAATCTGGCGGATGGCTCATATGTTCGGTGCAATGTGCTCGACGGACTTGTCCGCAGAGGTCACTCATGTTGTAGCTGCAAAGGTACATATTTATCTCCCTCTTTCCCCAGGGTTACAGTAGCTAATATCCTCTCCAGCGTGGTACTGTCAAAGTAGATACCGCGCGCAAACGTGGCGGGTACAAAATCGTTTGGTTAGCCTGGTTCACAGACTGCATAGCGGTTTGGAAGCACTTGGACGAGACTCCGTACCTYCTGGAGGACCCCCCAGCGCCGTCCACGAGCCCAACGGCTCAGCCACGAAAACTKTCTGGCTCGGATTTTTAGACGGAGAAGACGATGATGASGACTGGGAGTTGGAGAGTGGAAGCGGAAGTGGTACAGGTGCTCTTTCAGGCGGGGGATTAGAACTTAACGAGGTCAATTGGGACGCTGCTAACGACGAAGTCGACGCTGCAATGAATGAAAGTGACGATGAAGAGGACGAGGAAGACAGCACCCGCGCTGCTCGTATGGGTAGCGATCCTAGAAGTGACGATGATATGTCGGATACAGGGAGCGTTATAAGGTCAGTGGATTTCATCGAGATTTCAGCATGAAACTTACGTCTTGGTGCCAACTCTCCGATAGCAATATTACCAATGGCAAGACTACACCACCATCATCCCCAAAACCTAGCCTCAAACGGAAACGGCTGCGGAGTATCACTCCAGGTGGTTTGGACACTCTACTATCCAGCAGTGAGGACACTCTTACTCGTTCTCCGTTGTCCAAACGTAAGAAACTTGCTGCTGAGAGGGCAGGTGCTTCCAGATTGAAAGAAGGACTAGTTGCCGACGAACTGCTCCCAAAATTTATTGAAGATGACACGGCCAGTGTGGCCAGTGCTCAAGGTATGAGCGAAGGACGGTCAGCTACTGACGACGGTGAAGAGGACGATGAGTTTGACCTAGAGGATGATTTCCTCGCCGGGGCGCTGGAGGACGCGGGATAGTGCTTCCTCATATACCTGTTCGTTGTTCTATATTTCTTATTCTTTGATCTGTGCTTTGCTTTGTGTTATTGGTTGGGTTTTCTAATTTTGTATCTCATTTGTTGCTTTCCATAGTGTCACACTGGAAGTCGTATTTCATTCTTTCCTCCATTTTCTCGTTCACAATCAAATACACACTCTGTAGCTGTATCGAATACCATCCATCGAACACAAGTCGTATAATTTGACACCTCTGTAATATTCTTATCTTTTTATTCACATTTCCCAAATATATCAGTTCTTCCTAAATTGGGCCATTTAATAGGCTATACCATATTTAGCAACGCGATAATCTTTCGCTGCGACGCTGACGTGGCGACGAACCGATGCCTCCTCCGCCTGCTCCTCCTCCGATCCAAGAGCAGACGAAACCTAGCTATGCACCGGCATATCCCACTCCTCCTGGAGAATGGCTTCTCCCCATGTTTTCTCTGCGTATCGAGGACCTAGCACACCCCGGTGCCAAAGTGTTCTTTGAGAGCATACCAGAGCCACTACAAGCTCTTACTGCCGCTGTCATGGCGAGTTTTACGTGGCTCTATGGAGAGCCTGCCAAGGCACCATTAAAGTTTGTCGGTGTCCTCTTTGCAACGTGTCCGTTGAATGAGAATAACCTTGTTATGTTGTAGTGTGAAATCCATTCTCCTTATCCTCCGACCCATGCCAGGTGTTGCTTATTGTACTGGTGTTTCTCCCGACCCTGCATCTCATAAGGAAATACACTTCTCTTTGAATCATATCGTGAATACACGAGCGAGGGCGAAAGAAGAAATTCTAGGTGTATTAACGCATGAAGTTGTCCATTGTTACCAGTATAACTGTAATGGAACTGCACCTGGAGGACTTATAGAGGGATTTGCTGGTGAGCATATAAGCATCTGTTTCTCTCGACCATGATCTAACAATTGAGGTGCGCAGACTATGTACGGTTACGCGAGAATCTTGCGCCGCCACATTGGTCTCCAATTCCACACCCCGAGAATGGAGATAAATGGGACTCTGGATACCAGAAGACCGGGTTCTTCTTGAATTGGCTGGAGGAACGGTATGGAGATGGTACCGTCCGGGAGCTCAACGAGCGCATGCACAACTCGCGGGGTGAATGGCGAGAGAAGAGTTTTAAGAAAGTGACTGGTAGAAAAGTGGAGAGGCTTTGGACGATCTATTGTGAAGGGGGCGGTGGAAGTTTCCCTGCCAAGGAAGTCAAAGACTCNGGATCTACCTCCAAGGCGAACGTAGAGGAGAGCAAACAAGCAAGTTCGGATGAGGAGGATGCTGTACTTATAGATAAAGTTGATACATTTGGATTCACCGATTAGTACAAGTTGAAATGCAAATCTTAGTCGTGTTGTGGTAGTAGTGTTGTGGCCGTCTGTGGCACCAGGAAATGGCTGCATGGCCGGAGAGCCGGCGGTGAAAATGAGAGTCTCGGGGACCCTCATGGTTTCTGGAGGGCCACGCCCAGAGGGGTAGCTATAGGAGAGAGGCCGCCCATCGGTGACCGCGCTCCCGGCGCGGGACGAATGGAGGAGGTCGGGCACTCGCCGCAATATTAGATAGCCATTCGCCGACTATGGCCAGATTATATTATAAATATTATCAGGGTCGCACATCTTGAAGTCTGTAGTGAATCTAATCTCGTAAACTATTCTTTACGATCTCATTAAGATAGCCGTTCGCCGATATAGAAGTGAATCAATTCTTGAGCAACAAAGTCCTGAGAATCTGGGTGGGAGGGAAGAACGTATACTGGTACAGTGAGGTAGAAACCAAAACCCTCGTATTTACAGGCAATAGATAAGGAAGAAAGGGAGAAATAACCAAAGAAAAAGAGAAAGCAAGGATAGCATAGCGAGATCGTACTGGGTGTTTAGACTAAGACTTCTCCGACTGTGAAGTGGACATGATCCCCTTCCCCCAGTGTCAACCTGACTGGGAGACGAGGGTCGATACGAACAGGAGCACTGTTCCCGACATAGAAGTCGCCGCGACTGAAGTTTCTAGTGATTGCTGCGGCTTCTTCTTCAGTCAGATTGCGGGGGCGTTTGTTTGGACGGAAGGTTGAGGTGGACGCTCCTGTGAACTGCCCATTGTAGTCATAATACTGCTGATGAGACAGGTTCGGCGCGGCGGTCATCGTAGGTGGTGCCCCGTAGATAGGTGGGGCGAATGCTTGGACTGTGGGCGCTGTTGAAGGAGAGGAGTTAATTAGTGGGTATATAGCACCGTCCCATCGTAAAACATACCAGGGGTGTTGTGGTCATTTGCAGCATCGGGGTCAGGATACGCGCAAGATGCGCCAATGCCGCGTTTGAGACAACTCTGAACGAGATAGAACCAGTCAGATCGAGTTGGTATTGGTGGGGGATGATTGCATACTTGACATGGAAGGACTTCACTACATCTTGTTTTACCAGAGTGACAGGCAACACATGCTCTCCTTACACTGGGTGCTTTGGCTGTGAAGAAAGGGAAAAGGACATCAGTGGTGGGATCACAGTAACCTGATGAAGAGTATAGTAATTTTTGCCATTCCCAACGTACGTTTTCTGCCCGAAGGTGTGTCGCCGTTTGGGGGCAGCGGCGGGCCCTGATGTTGGCCATCGCCTGGGCCGAGCTGGAGTTGTTGTGTGTCGATTGCGTCGTTCGAGGATTCGTCCATATTAGCCGACATTTCTCGGAGGCTCCGTGCTGCTCTCGGGCGGGGCGGGGGTTGCGGTCAAGGGCACGGAGCACGCCGTCGACTGTCCGTCACCCAGCGGCTTAGCTAATGCAGTGCCGGTTAATTTTATCGGAGACGGCAGTTCCAGATTGCCGGTGGGTTTATATAGCGGCGATGGGTGCTACGGTAGCTAGCCAGTGTCTTGCTTACGCCCATCTGTTCATCACTTTGCTACTAGCTATTTAACTAATCATCATGGCCACTGGAGACTTTGACTTTGCTTATGACCCGTCGCTCTTTCCGACCCCAGGGCCAGCCCCTCTTCCCTCATCTGCAGACCTCTTCTCTCCAGAAGAGACCACCGATCTCCTGGGTTTTCTAGACAGTTTTAACGCGTTCAACTGGGACGGTGATTTTACAAACGATCCTAATGACATTTATGTCCCAATGCCCCCAGCACCCTATAACAATCCCCACCTTGGTACTATTCCCGAGCCTTCCGCCTCCCGAACGCGGAGATCGACTCGGGCTGCATCTTCCAGAGCGCAAATTCACTCCCCAGATCTCAGGGGAAGAAGCGCAAGCATAACACCTCCTTCTTCATACAACAATCACCCGTCTCACATACGCCAAATGGACATGGATCAGACATTATCACCACCAACACCAGCTTCTGCTACTTCTAACAGCAATGCTGCCGCAGCTGGCAGGGCACGTCCACTTCTTTCCACACCGCAAAAGCGGTTGAATCATATCATGTCCGAGCAGAAACGTCGTAATGCTATTCGCGATGGATATGCTCAGCTCATTTCCCTTCTCGCGCCCGCAGGCAGCGGTGCCACGATTGGAATGCCAACTAGAGGTCGGCCGAAAGGCAGCGGTGCTCGTGGTGGAGGTAAAAATCAGACCAAGGGAAAGAGTGGGGTTCTCTTTCGGGCGGTAGAATACTGCAAGTGGCTAGAGGAGGGCCGGGATGCACTACGAGATGAAGTTGTGCGGCTGGAGGCCGCTGCTGGGATTGCAGAAAAAAAATAAGCTGGTACATTTTTTCATCGGTCCATGCCATCTGCTCTGTACTAACGACGCCATCTTCTCTCCACAGATCATCTCCCCCTCTCAACGATATCCCCGATGGTTTATGTATACCCACATTGTCATGATTTATGTAACTTATTACCTTGCTTTCTTGTTGTTGTGCTTCAATCCCAAACCATGTGTGTGTTTCTACCTAAWTATCGCCTGTCACTTCTCGGACTACTCTTAGTACATTACACAAAAAGACAAAATATTAGTATGCTGTAGCCTGTCGTTGATGCCACAGAAATTTAAAAGGCATATATCATACAGGGTGGTAAACCACATCAGCTGAGCTGCGAGATCTTTCCACAGCTATCGATGACCAGTCTGGAGCTGCGCATAAGTCCCAATATGTCTGCGTATGCATGGTTTTCATTGATGGTCTCCAACTTGGGGGTGATATCCATATTTTAGCGTGACATTAGGCACTAGCAGCCTCCGCGTGTTGCTTCCAGGAACCAGTTCGTGATAGACGATAAATAATCAAACAAATTGGCATCATATTCCCACTACGTACGCGTGGAATGTATCCTTGGTCTACACCACGCTGAAAGGATGTTGGAAGGATTGAATAATAAACGCCTCACTATTGCGATCATCGTAAATTGATGGGTGATCAACATTGATGTTGATCCAATCAATTCCCTATGGTAATGAGTCATGTTTGAGCTCTTTTTGGACGCCACCATCCGGATATTGGTGCATTGCCTTAAATAATCCATCCATGGAGATTTCGCTTCGTTCTGCGTGATAACGCGATCCAGGAACAGCAGTTCAGTGACATCAAATAAATTACTAGAAAACACTCATTTTCTAGCATTAGTATTTCTACGTTCTCAAACACAAAACTGGCGCTAATCCTCAACATACGGAATCATGATATAGCATTGCATTCACCAGCATAATGATTTTTCTCTGTCATAATTCGTCTTTGATTTTAATCGAATGACTAGCATATCCTATTCATTTATTCAATCCCTGTGGTGCCAACGGCGGCTACTTACTCTTGAACCATTGTGAAATGTTTCAATGCGTTTGTTGTCCGGAAGGTGCTCTTACTGATATTCACTCATGCGTTTCCTCAGGTCTCAGGAGCGAGCCTCAGCGAGGCCAGAGTTCCTGAATCCTGGTGCGTCTCGGAATCGGAGTCGGCAGCATCGGACCGTGTCCAAGCAGCGTTCCAGATTTCACCTACATGTACTGTAGCCAGCATCGCATCTCGTCTCATCAGACTTTGGTATGGAACCCCTTCCCGAAGTGACTTTCTTGAATAATAATAATAACCTCTCTTGCAGAATAACACCCCCGACAACGAAAAGAAACGAGTGCGAGCCTCTCGGAGCCTGAAACCAGCGTTGTCGTGATGTCGAGGATCTTCCGCGAGGGAGAACTGCATTTCTGATTGTGGGTGTCCTGCTGCATCTATGGACCTACCGAGGTCGAAGGCATGGAGACATAACACCGTTCCATGTTAGATCCCCACCCGTACAGCCTTCGACTACGAGACATCCGTCAATACTTGGGGTCTTAACAGCGGGTATACAGTCTTCTTAACCATTTTGTACGTATACAAGGATTCCCTGAACACACCTATATCAGATCCCCTCTACACACGACTTTCACCCTCCGTTCATCTGCTGCTGCCACCATGTTGGGGACCCGCATGTAAGTTTGTCCGTGATCTATTATCTAGTTTATCAGGCTGATTTCTTTTTAGGGTATCCTTATGCATCTTGCTCTTCTATGCTGCACCGACTTATGGTCTTTCCTTATCTGTTGATGGCTCTGAGCACGCCCGAGGGAGCCTTACGGTTTCTTGGTCAAGGACTGGGCCAGAGGATACGCGCGCCTTTACCATCCAGACTGTTCCCGCGCCTCCAAATCAAGGGACTTCTACACTAAAACGAGTCTCAGTCAACTCAAACGAGCTACAGGGATCAGTCGAAATGGAGTTCGATACTGCTGGGTGCGTCGCCAGTGTCTGGTAATTCTCAGAGGAAGTCTGACATGCGTACATAGGTCGTGGAATGTGCAAGCCCTCGATCCAACGTGAGCAAAACGTTTTCATGGTTTCAAACACGGTTCTAATCTTACTGTTATATTCCCAGTGGTCAATCTGTCCTCACTTATTCTGCTTCATTCACCGTAAGATGCTCCGTCTTCAAAAGTGGTTTACTGGGATTCTGAATAGCGTTCTATAGGTCAACGATGCCGCAGCCAACACCCAAAGCGACTCCCAGCCAACTTCTTCCGCGGATCCGAGCATACCCTCTCAGCCGCAGGCAAGCGTAGCAACCAATTCGATACCATCGAGTCCAAGTAACAGTCCACCTTCTACAGGAAATGCAAGGTAGGTTAGGGGAATAATGATCATGTGAGATCTCGCTGATTTCTGGGCCTCATTTCTAGCGAAACGAGTTCACAGTCCACAGCAACCTCGCCAGCTAGCTCTAGCGAAGGCAGCGGCTCGACATCCAGTAATAAAACCCCAGTAATTGTGGGGGCGGTTATCGGTTCATTGGCCGGCGTAGGCCTACTCTTCTTTATGGTGTGGTTCTTGCGGAGATGGTCTGTAAAGAAACAAAGAGCGCGATCGGTCTCCTTCTACCGAGATAAAATGGTTCGACCACGCAGGACGGGATACACACCAGCTGCGACACCAGTCGATGGACTCGGTCATGCAGACCGCCTTCCGGATGTCGAATCGGGACAAGGATCAAGATCCCTCTACCGCTTCCCCTCTGTAACCCTTACTGCAACCGAGGACTACTCCTCAGATTCAAAAGCTCCCTTTGTGCCGCTAACGGACCGACAAATGGAGATCCAGTTCAGAATGCAAGACCTGGAGCGGCAGATGATAGGTCTACCGGACGAGCATGGGATGGAATTCATTGAGATCGAGCAGAGGATTACAGTTTTGCAGGATTTGCTAGACTCAGATTGGGCACTCTATAGGATAGACGAGGTTCCTCGTGAGATGAAACGGTGACCATAGTAGATCAGACATCCACGACCTACGGATAACAGTGACATCGGATACCTATGGGACTCGAAACGATACATTTCCTATCATTATTTTTTCCGATGATAATTTTCATTGTAATAATACTACGCAGGTATTGCCGCGTTATGTTAATATGTACATTTACACAGGGCCATCTTCGTTTATCACCACCCACATTGCTTGTTTCACGAATCAGGTTGCGTCCATGTTTCATGCTAAAGCCTCCTTGAGGACCTCGATGATCCTTTGCACTTCCTCTACAGTGTTGTAATGAACCAGTGATATTCTAACAACGCCATCGTTGGGATCAATCTTTGGCTGCAGATTGTCGATGAGAGTGTAAGCATAGAAGTGGCCGTAGCGAATCCCAATCTGACAAGGACAGGACATGATCAGGAAATTGTGATTGATAATGTGTGGTGACGGACGATCTCTTACCCCGCCTTTGTTGTCAAAGTATTTGACAATATCCTTGCTCTTCGTTGGTTTATCACCAACGACTACGAAACTAATGGTTGGGACCCGTGTGGGTCCTGCCTTCTCCTCGCCAACGACTCGAACTCCCCTGGCCTCTTGGACAGGGTCAGTCAGAAAGGCTAGAAGTGGTTCAATGAGAGTCTGCTCATGCTCTGCAATCGCTTTGAACGTAGCCTTGAGATCAGCTTCCGGGGTGAGCGATAGAAGGTAAGGGATGACTCCTGTCGTTCCATAGACCGACTCGTAACCTGGACCACCCGGTTGGAGCTTGTACGAGTTATGCTCAACCTTCAAGAAATGGTGTACCAAGGAGGTTATGCTGCGCTTCAGGGAATTCTCATGGACATAAAGAGCGGAGATATGTGGACCGTAAACCTATGAAAAACGTCAGATACATTAGCCTAAGCAGCTAAATGACGAGAAATTGCCTTGTAGAACGAGAAAACACAAAAGTCTACATCCCAGTCCCGCACATCGATCAACCTATGTGGCGCGTAAGCGACACAGTCCAATGAGATTTCCAACTTCTTTGCTCCCTTCCCCTTTGCAGCCTTTCGAGCAGCGGCTACGACCTCTTTTACTGGGACAATGGACCCAAGGATGTTAGAGCATGCAGTGAAGGCAACGAGACGCGTTTTCTCCGTGATCAGTGGTACAAGTTCTTCAGTTTTGAGTTTGACGGAGTAAGGATTATTTGGATTGGTCGGGGTGGGACCCAGAACTTCACGATTGCCCCTCGCCTCGCCGCGAGTTTCTTCCACGGGCCACCGTTCGCTGGCAGGGCAGGTCAGAGAACAATTATCTCCCTAAGCACAATTTGATTCTCACCTTCGTGCTCTCCAGTCAGAATGAACTCGTCCCCAGGCTGGATGTCGTTATCCATGCTACGCGCCAGATTCTCCATGTTCAGAGTTGAGCTTGCTGCAAACACAATCTCGTCGGGAGATGCAGCATTGAAAAGTTTCGCAGCTTCAGTGGGTCCTTCCACCATGACCTTCGTGGTGCTCAACTTGGAGATGGAATAGTCCGCGCCGAGCTGGACATTGGTATTAAGGAGATAGTCGTATATTCTATCTGCTACTTCAAAAGCTACTTGCGATCCCCCAGCATTGTCTGCAAAGATAAAGCCGTCTTTGAGCGCAGGGAATCGGCTTCGGGCTTTTTCAACGTCAAAGGTCGCCATAAAAACTGCAAAGCCCTTTCTTGGGAATATGGAGATGGATGGAGAGGAAGATGGATATCCGATGATAAGATTCCAAACTTCTGACACAGTTTACTATTGGGGTTCCCTCGGAACCAGGATCCTGACCTGGGAAAACAATACACCACCTGGCTGAGAAGTGTGTCTGGTCGGGTCAACTGACAATAGTCCTCGACAGCCACGGTTTTTGTTGCGTGCGACGATGGATTTCATGCGTGGTCTGTCGCGGAATTCGGTCCGCGGCTAGTCGGACAAAGTTCCGCAAGTCTGTTTTTCTCAATAGCCTAACAAAATATTCGAGTCTTCATTGCTCTTCAATCTGTTAGACAAAATTCCCAAGTTCTGTCCTCTCCCCCCTGCCCGGTAGTCCCAGTACCGTGAGCCCTTTCTCCTTTAGTCATCCGATGTGCATAGCCAGCCCAAATATTCCTGTAGAAGACGAAAGATCTTAACAGTGTGTATTTCGGATTTTCTGGTGGGGGAGGGCTTTTTGCAAGCTTTGGCACGTTCCTACAGATAGGAGGTCACGCAAGAATGGTAACAACGGAGAGATGCAAATACCATAATGTATAGGGAGGTACGTTTCGAAGAGTGATCAAGATAGTTCCTCGACTATCATCTTGCATGGGAGAATCTATCGTCATGGCTTCGTCTTCACTGTTTTCGTCTTCGTCATCTTCGTCTGGGTTGGATTTCTTCTTCTTTGGGGGAGCGAATGAAGGAACGGGGCCAGGTTTGAGGAGATAAGAGGCAGAACGAAGGAAGCCGAGTATTAAGACCTGGTTGGATAGAATATTGCGGTCTTGATCTGTTATTCCATTACCTGATCACTGCTGGTAAGTTTTAGGATACATCTAGAGGGACACACAAAGTTCTTCAGTCCACTCACCAGCATGAGGAAAATTCCACACAATACGATCCCACTCTCGGTTTTTAAGACATGAAGTGCGCTCTAAATGAGTGGCATCGATTCCAAAAACAACCTCAACCCCTCGTTCTCGTAGCAAGACCACGATCTCAGCAGCATCATCATACTTCTCATAGCACTCTTGTTCGGTATCGTAGGCGGTCGCTGTAAGGTTCTGCGGGATTAGGGATAGAGCTTCGTGGGTGATAAGCGCTCGAGCAAAGGAGAAGTTCCCTTCTCCAACTAGTAGGATTTTGTCGGATGGCTGGAAAGGGATTGTGGGGCGTTTCGTTGCCTTCCCTTTGCCCTTGTTTTTCTTCGATTGACTTTGTATGTTTTGAGCTTTCTTTTCTCTCTGTTCAGAAGCACTCGCGGCCTTTTTCTTGTTTTGTAAACGTGATTGCTGAGACTGGAGAGCACTTTTCAAGTTCCTGCTCGATTTTGCCATGATGGATCCGGAAGAAAAGAATGTTGTGGCCGGTGAACTTCCGGGACCTGAGTTGGCCGATCAAACCACGTCGAATTGCCACGTTCGCAAAGTATATAGCTCTCCTTCAGCAACCACCAATCCAAAACCTTTCCTTTCCTTACCATCGCGCCAATATGGTTAGTATTTGCTTACATTATGTATCTATTACTGTCTCATGGTGCTACCTGGACAGCCTACCGAATTCGAAATGAGACAGCGAAACGCCAAGTTCGCGAAAGACGCGCGAGCAGGGAAGAAGCCAACTCATCCCTCACGGCAAGAACTAGCTGCAAAGAAAAGCCCCGTAAACGTTTGGGCACTAGGAATAATTGTGTTTGTTGTCATGGGCGGAGGTATGTTGATTCCATCTCCGTAACTTACCACCGTCCTAATCTTTGTGTAGTGTTATTCGAACTGGTGAGGGTGTTGTTCCTATGATCATACCCCTCTGGTTGCATCGGGGTTTAGCTTCAGCGCATAGCTGCAGAAAACATGCATGGCAGCATTGTAACATTATGTCGACTTGCACACTACCTAATTATTATTTCCTGTTCTATCTCTCTCATGTTCAGCCCATCTCTGAACAGCAGCTTTTGCTCAAGCCTACGCATTATATCTGAATAGATCTCGACCTATTGAGGGTATCCAGCATTCAGTCATCTCCAAACATGATCTTCAAGTTCTCTATACTCTCGGGGTTGCCCTCTTTCTTCCCCTTGCTGCCGGCGAACGCCTCCTTCACAATGGCAGTCTTGCGTTTCTGAATCTGCAAAATACGGCCTTCGATAGTATTGGATACCTTCAGAAAGAAGCTTCAACGTGCGCAACCTATGTCTTCAAGGGAAATCACCTACGATGAAATGGGTGACGTAGACTGTTTTGTCTTGACCAAACCTGTGGACACGGTCTATGGCTACCGAACAGGAACTGCTTTAGGCATAGATGGACGAGAACGCTTGAACAAAGCCTACCTTGATTTTCAGTAGCAGCATTCCACCAACAATCCATCTAGATCACATTAGCATACTAATGAGGTCTTCACGAGTTGAGAGGGACTTACCATGAAGACATAATTTGCTACGGTTAACTTCACCCAACCAGTAAATTAAGAGTATTGCAAAGGACGGGCAAAGGACACGCACATTCAAACCCACACCCCCAGCCTTCAAGCTTACGATGAGAATTTTTGGTGGACAGCCTTCCTTCTCTTTATCGGCATTGAATGCAGCTAATGCGGCATCACGCTTCTTGGAATCCATACTTCCATCATACCTCAGAACCTCCATGGATGAACACTCCCTCCCAAGCGCGGCTTGAATCAAATCCAAAAACGAGGTGAACTGCGAAAAGACTATCGCTCTGAACCGTGGATGCAACTTCCGGATTGTAGCTACAGTACGTTTGTCCTCAGCGCCACAACTAAAGAATGCGAGGTAGGACGTACTGAGATGAGATATCAAGGCTTTCAGCTTAGTGGAAGACTGGAAATTGTTGCGACGGAGAGTCACCCCAGTACTGGCGGGCTGTGAGCTGCTCGGTTGTATGACCTCTATTAGATCAGATTCCTGGTAAGAGTATCAAACGCTGGACGTGTTGGGCAATGAACTCATTTACCTTCACAGGCCCGACAGAGCAAATAGGGCAGCGAGGTGTTTCTGATTTTTCTTGACATGTGGCCAAGAATGTTGTTATGCAATCTTTGCAACTGAGAGACTCTTCGTCATGTTGTGTGCAAAGATGGACAGGTGCCTATACATACCTTCGGTGCATACACTGTGGGATAATAGCTGGGACCTCCATCACATCCATGCAAATGGAGCATTCGGGGTCATTTTCACCATCACCAATGGGCTCTCCTTGAAGATTGGCTAGCACGGAGGAGGCATACAAAGACTTCTCATTCTCTTCTTCTTTCACGAACTCCTCGATCATGCTGTCGAGGTCGACTACACCGTTGGATTTCGAGCTAGTACTCTCATCCTCATCGCGTTTAATAACAAGCTGGGGATGCAAAACCGCTCGCCGTAATCTAGCTCTCCGGTTCAGGTTCGACCTCTCAAGATCTGTTAGCTTACTCACTTCATAAGCATAGCTAAGATGTGCGTGTAGTTCTTGCTCACGAGCCCCCGTTCATTGAGGCGATCGAAGTCGTTCTTGATTGTACTGTAGATGGAATCGTAAAGCTTGCGCTCAGACATGGAGAATTCCAAAGTCTCGACTGTAACCTGAGACACATCTTTGCGTAAGAAAAATATTCATATGAAAGCATAATGCCGCCCACCTCTTTAGGTGGAAGTTCCACTATTCGCTTTCCGTCCGAATCGAGCATGTTCTTCTCTCTTCGAAGGAGGATAGATTCCAGAATGACTTGAACAATCTCAATTGCTTTAGGGTCATGAGCAAGGAAAGGAAGTGTGATAAACCTATGGGTATCCTCAATTAACTGTGCTAGATCAAGTAGTAATCGTCTACGTACGATCGAAAGAATGAAAAATCTGCCCAAGGCTTGAAGTCAAGGAACTTGCTGAGGGTTGTCGCTGAATCAGCCTACGAATTTATGAGATAAGAAGCAATTGAAAAACGGACAGCAGAGAGTAGAGATCTTCAAGTTTGTTGACAATAGGAGTTCCTAGTGAAATAATATGAGAGCCACTCAAGTTGCTGATCGTAATTCCATGCTCATACCAGTGACTGCCCATCTGAACCTGGCATGTAAATCATAGACAGATTTCGCTGTTTTGCTTATTCGAGACTTGCACGAATGGGCTTCGTCCAAAACCACACGCAGCCAGTCGACTGATTCAATTTAGGCAGATTTTTAAGAGTGTTATGGTGGGCGTGCTTACTGTCAAAAACTTGCGCTCCAGATTTCGCATGCTCGGATGCCAGGACACCGTAGGAGGTAATAACCACGACAATCGGTTTCTTTTTATGAAGCTTCTTCCCTTTCCATGTTGGTCTCGGAGGTGCATCATCTGTATCTGCATCGACGTCGACCACATCATCCGCAGTATCATCATCCTCGCCATCTACGAAGGACTCAAGATCCACTCGATTTTGACCGTGCCATACGAGGATTTTGAAAGTCCCAGGTTTGCTAGATCTCTCAAGTTCCGAAGCCCATTGTGTTAGTAGCGCGGTTGGTGCAACGATCAAGGTCGCAGACGGAGGCTTAGCAGATAGCTTCTTCCGCTTGGCGATTGGACGAAAGGCGCTGTTGATTTTGAGTTGCTTGTTCTTATGTTGTATCTCCGATGAGTTATCACTAACCGGGTTGTCGTCCCGGATGTGAGTCTGGAGTAGTGAAGACAGCATGATCGTCTTCCCCATTCCCACTATGAGACATTGTTAATGGGAAGGCAATCAGTTCATTATGAAGYCCACTTACTCTCTATATGGCAAGTCATTCAGAGGAGTCAGAGTAGAACATAGTAAGAATAGGATGTACATACCGTCCCTGATAGTACACAAGATTCAGTTCGAGTACAAGAAGGGGATGAAGACACATACGCTAATATACCTCCCCTGCAGCTGCGCTCTGCCTTGGGAAATTCAAGGCTAAGCTCTCCGGAGTATGGGTTAAAGTAGAAAGGTTTTTCTTCAGCCGTGAGGTCTATGAAACCGCCATCTCCGGGAGGAGGAGGGAATGCATATCTACACGGATCTCAGTGAAGAGATACAAACCAGGGAAATTAACCTACTGGCTCCATAGTGGATGCATAGATGACGCCTCCCGAGCATCCATTGCACCTGTTTCCAATGAATGCATCCACAATAATGCTTGTTTTTGATAACCTCGAAGGGTCAACGTGAAGGTCTCCGTAGGCTCCATTTCTGCCATTGAACGATCGTTATGTTGTGCCCTAGTAAATTCAATGAGCATATGAGCCCCACTACTTGAGACGCCATGAACCTCTTGTAAATTGTGTCCAGGTCGTTCTCGGAGAGATCCTCTGCGTGGTCAACTTCGATTTCCTCGTCATCACCAACGATTTCCTTGGTCTTTTTGGCATTATTTGAAGCAAGTTTCTTGAGGGCCTCCTCCGTCAATTCCTCGTCAAGATTCCGGGTTTTGACGTTAGCGCCAGCTTGGGGTCTAAGTCCAACGGAATCAAACAACTTGAGGACCGAGCTTTTACGCTCTCTCAATAGCAATTCTTCCGTAGTCTCCATGCCTTCCCCAAAGAACGTCTTTGGATGTTCTTTAGTTTCCGAGGGACCAGTGGGGCGGAAGGCTTTGGGGAGGAGATAAACCTCGACCGAGACGATGAGGCTTACTCCAGTCGAAAGCCTCTCAGGGCAGTCAACCATCCGTCCACGAAGATCCACGAGTTCTAGTGAGCGGCCTATGAGCCCCGTGGAAGAGATCTATAGAATTGAAACGAACCAAAGTCAAGTAACCTGGCTACCCACGCGCTGGTCTCCTGTGGTAAACGCCCGAATTCTTTGAGACTTTAGNCTTGGCGATTTCATCTCGCGTCCACGTCGAGACTGACCTTGCCCATTTGAATTAACCAGCCGAACGATGGTTTCTTTCTTCTTGCTCGCTTTGGCCGGCGGCGCTTTTAGCATGGAGGTGAGCGACATTTGCTTCTTCTCCCCCTTCTTCTTGTCGTCAGGTTTCTTCTTGTTGGATGATTTGGCTGTGGTCGCGNTTGATTCATCAAAGTTCTCCCTTCTAAAAGAGATTGGATCCTGCAACTTGATATATCCCTTTCCTGACACGGTGCTCCATGCCTTAGGTATGATGAAATCTCCAATGTAGGTTGGTTGGAACGTTGCTAACGGATCTCGAGGGGGTGATATGCGACGCTTCTTTGCAGGGGGTGGTTTCGCATTCACTTCTGGACTGGGAGAGCGAGAATATATAGAGATATGTTCGGAAAACGAACTGACGCTGGAAGCTCTGGGAAAGTCTTCGTTGGGCAACAGTTCATCGTCGCTAGTAGATACCTCCTCAATAAGTGCCCGTTTCTTGGTAGGAGATACAGTCCCTCGATTGTATTGACCACTCTCATCGTCACTCTGTCCGAGAAAAAGGGGTTCTTGAGATGTTTCTGCGCGCCTTGACGCGTCGGGCTCGGGAGTATGGAGAATTTCGGTGGCCGGAACTTCTGCATCAACGTCCATCTGGCCATCATTATTTCCTTCGTCGTCTGACCCAGCGAAGAAAAGACCACTCGGAGGCTCTTCTAAAGTCTCGGAGTCGGCCATGGTGGTTTTGAATCAAGTTGTCAATTTGTGTGGACGCGTCGTGGATCCTACCACCGAGGATGGCGTTGAACAACAGAGCCAAACAAGCCGAGGTCTCCATTTTCTGTACATCCACAATCTCTAGACTTAAAAGATGCAGAGAGGCTTACCGATGGTAATTCTAAGAGCACTACTAGTGTTTGATCTTCGCTTACTTCTGTTTCTTGCAGCAACCGACCGTTGTCCTCCTCAGGGAGGGCACAGACACGTCCCAGGGAAAACCCCAATTGCTCTCCAATATCGCGGCCTGTTTAGCCATTTCCGAGACACTTTCGAGTACTTTGGGGCCGCGAGGGATGGACAAACTCATTGTGAACGAACGCGGTGAAGCCCAGATCACCAACGATGGTGCTACCATCCTCAAATTGCTTGATATCGTCCATCCCGCCGCACGCACTCTCGTCGACATCGCACGCGCCCAGGATGCAGAAGTTGGCGATGGAACAACTAGCGTTGTTCTACTAGCTGCTCAGCTGCTCAAAGAAGTACGAGGATACATCGAGGAGGGTGTTAGCCCACATATCATCATGAAAGGCTTCAGGAAAGCTTCAGATATCGTACGCGTCATTTCACATTTCTTTGAGATCGTATATCAATCTGGATTAACAGGCAATCGAAAGAATAAAAGAGCTCCAAGTAACCGTCGAAAAATCGGATCCCGAGTATGTTGGATGTTGTCCTTGCGAATCTGCTCCTCACGTACTTTCTTTTGATTAGACGTTTCCGGTCATTGCTGCTCAAGTGTGCTTCGACATCTATGTCCTCGAAACTCATACACTCCGAAAAGCCGTTCTTCTCTAATATGGTCGTGGATGCTGTTCAATGCTTAGATCAAGACGATTTAGACGAGTCTCTCATCGGTGTCAAGAAGATTGCTGGGGGAGGCATGCAAGACTCTCTGCTTGTCAAGGGTGTTGCATTTAAGAAAACATTCACATATGCTGGTGCTGAGCAGCAACCAAAATCGTTCAAAGATCCTCTCATCCTCTGTCTCAACGTCGAACTCGAACTCAAGGCCGAGAAAGACAACGCAGAGGTCCGAGTCGAGGCCGTTTCCGACTACCAAGCAATCGTCAATGCGGAATGGGAGATCATCTACCGGAAACTTGAAGCAATCGAGAAGACGGGTGCGAAAGTTGTTCTAAGCAAACTTCCCATTGGAGATCTGGCAACACAATATTTTGCTGACCGTGACATCTTCTGCGCTGGACGTGTCGGTGCCGGAGACCTCCGTCGAGTCGTGCAAGCAGTCGGTGGTTCGATCCAGTCGACATGTTCTGACATCAGCCGGGAGCACCTTGGGACCTGTGCAACCTACGAAGAAAAGCAGATCGGTGGAGAGAGATATAACATCTTCGAGGGGTGCCCCAAAGCTAAAACCTGTACGCTCATCTTGCGTGGAGGTGCTGAGCAATTCATTGAGGAGGTGGAGAGGAGTTTGCACGACGCAATTATGGTTGTCAAACGTGCAGTCCGTAACGGGGATGTAGTTGCAGGAGGAGGCGCTATCGAGGTATACTCCAGAGATGCCCATGATATTTCCTATGCTGAACTCAGTTTTTCAGATGGATCTGTCTGCTTATATCCGGAAACACGCTCTCGCGATTCCAGGAAAACTACAACTCATCATGATTGCCTTCGCTAAGGCTCTAGAGATCATTCCCCGACAAATATGTGACAACGCCGGTCTTGACTCTACGGACATCCTGAACAAGCTTCGCATGAGACATGCTAACGGTGATACCTGGTTTGGTGTGGATGTGGACGGTTCTACCGGAGTTCGCGACAACATGGACGCGTTCGTATGGGAGCCGAGCTTGGTCAAGTTGAACGCAATCAGTAGTGCAACTGAAGCGGCGTGCCTGATTCTCAGTGTAGATGAAACAGTCAGGAACCCTCAGAGTGAAGCGGTAAGCGCATCTCGTTTCTTAGAGTTTAGCGGTCCTATCTCATACCCGTTTTAGCAAAATGCTGGACCAAAAGCACCCCCAGGAACCGCCCAGCGTGCGTTAAGAGGTCGTGGACGAGGCGCGCCTCGGCGGTAGACATTCCAAGAGCGTGTATCGGTGACGCCATTCACCAATTGTATTCTGAGTAGAATTATCATCCTTGTTAACCATTAGTAACAGAAGAAATTTTAATGTTCATCCATTCGCGGACTGTGGCGGCATTTCGACCTTGGCCCCAACTTGGCCCGGCGTTGATCTTGACTAAACAGGTAATCTAACCTCCAAAAGTAGACATGTCGCAATCCCTTGCTTCGACAACGCAATGATAAGAGAAGCACTACATTCTCATAGTGAATTTCGCAATTGTGATAGCTAGTCTGCTGATGGATAGAATACCAGGATTTAAGGTCACTTCGGTCAAATTGATCTCGACGCGTTCCTTCCTCAGACGTATCTTACCATGGCCACTGCTCTCATTAGAACGAGCTCGTCATCTAAGAACTCGATCACGAAGGACGAGGATGCTAGCACCAAGATAGATGAAGTCCCCCCACTCGGTGCACCACCAGAGAAGACGGGGAAGGGATTGTGGGCTAGATGGCGACCTACTCAAGACCTTGATAGCATTGCCACACAGCGGTCTGTGTTCGACGACCCCGTTTCTCTAGAGGCATATCGTCCTCCAGTGCAGTATGAGAATGCTCACCGATTCGATCCATTAGCGCGGTGGACATGGAGGGAAGAAAAGGTACGGTTTTCGATCAATAATAGTACTCTGCACTATTAACTCACGACCCACCCTAGAAAGTCGTCCGAAAGGTGGACTGGCGGATCATGATTTGGGCCTGTATCATGTTCTTTGGTCTTGATTTGGACCGTTCGAATATATCCCAAGCCAACACCGACAATTTCCTGGAAGACCTCAACATGACAACTAACGATTTCAACTTGGGCAACACTCTGTTCAGGCTATGTTTCCTCATTGCAGGTGTGTGGAATCCTTATCACTTCGAAAATTACCGCTCATACCACGACAGAACTTCCATCTCAACTTGTCTCCAAACGTGTCGGACCTGATGTGTGGGTTCCAACTCAGGTACCCATGGCCCTCTTCTTGCCGGAAAATGTGGCTGATATACATGACCTCATAGATAGTGTTATGGAGCGTTGTCGCGTTCAGTCAGTTTTGGCTGAGAGGCCGCTCGACTTTCCTGGCATGTAGATGCTTGTTGGGCTTCCTTCAAGGAGGATTTATTCCGGATGTCGTTCTATATCTTTCTTATTTTTACACTGGCCGTGAACGTGAGTATCCCTCTCGTGGTATAAAGATGATAGGTTATTAATAGGAACCACAGTTCCCATCCGGTTGGCATTTTTTTGGGTTTCCAATTACCTCGCAGATATTGTTAGCGCATTCCTGGCGACGGGAATTCTTAGCATGCGAGGAATAGGCGGCCATTCCGGGTGGCAATATCTGTTTTTAATTGAAGGACTCCTGACATTCGCGGTTGGCATTGCATCCTTCTTCCTGATGCCGGCGGGTCCCACCCAGACCAAAGCCTGGTTCCGACCCAAAGGATGGTTTACGGAGAGGTAAGCAAATTTATTTCCCGCATTCAGCCCACTTAAACGTTGTTCTAGGGAGGAGATTATTGCTGTTAACAGAGTCCTTCGGGATGACCCTTCAAAGTCAGACATGCACAATCGCGAAGGACTTTCTATCAAGATGATTTTTGTAGCCGTCAAGGATTGGAGGATGTGGCCTCTATATGCTGTTGGATTAACACACATGAGTGAGTTATGAGGCTCTCTCCATCAAGGCTGGATCTAACAATATGAAAGTGCCCGTCGGTCCTCCTCAGGTGATAATTGTGTCCTCCMTTTGCTGGAAGTTTCATYTGTTAACTTTGACTGTAGACATACTTGACACTCTCATTGCGGAACCTTGGTTTTGATACGACAGAGTCAAACTTACTTAGCATCCCATCTACTGTCATCGGCTTGACCCTACTTATCTTTGCCGCATATATCAGTGAAGCTGTCAACAGCCGCGTTATTGCTACTATTATTCTGCAAATATGGGCCCTTCCACTTCTGTGTGCGTTGTACACGTTTAACGCCGATACCTCCCAATGGGTGTACTTTGCAGTTGTCACCCTCATCACCGGGTTCCCCTATGTACATCCCGTCCAAGTGGCGTGGGCTTCCAGGAATTCCTTCAGTGTCAGGACAAGGTGAGACCCCTGCCAACCTCGAGATCGCTAAAATCTAAACATTGCTTTCTTATAGAACGATTTCAGCGAGGTACGTGAACTTGAGCCATGTCAAGTTATCATTGGCAAGTCTAATAAGTCCACCACTTCCTAGTGTGTACAACATGTTCGTTCAAGCCGGTGCCATTGTATATGTATGTCTTATCACATCCCCCGGTCGTCGTCAATAACTCACTGAATTACTAGGCCAACATCTACCGTGCCGATGACAAGGCAAGCCCAGTGGCAAAAGCTCATTTCAGCCTTCTAACTAATCTATTCCTATATCTTATCTAGCCTTTGTGTGCGTTACATCTTCTCGAACTAGTTCCTCGTATGTTGATTCAGTTTCTACACAGACAAACGCGGAAATAGAGTGTTAATCGGCATTTGCTGCATGAATATCACACTCTACATTCTCGTTCACTTCTTCTACCGTCATCTTAACCGAAGGCGGGACAGAATCTGGAGTGCGATGTCGAAACAGGCATGTTTTACTCCGCTAGTCCCATCGAAGGGTCCAGGACTCATATACCGTGTAGGAACAACAGGAATATATCGAAAATACGAAAGACCAAGGCAACCAACGCCTGGATTTCCGGTTCGCATACTGAGCACAATGTAGATATGGAGCGGGGTGGCCATATTGTCTGTATCACCTTGTGTAGTTTCAAAAGCCAGAATCACGAACATGTCTTGATGATGTACATACATGTAACATGAGATGAGAGTAACACGATCCAGGAGAAGCTTGAGCCSGGGTGCACGTCGTCGTCATACTTCCAAAACCAGCCGGACCGGCAAACGCGAGCACCGCGTGCCGTCTGCATTTTGACTTCAGACCAACGGTCGTCAGCTCTGTTCAAGCCACTACCTGGATGATACCCTCTTTTTGTTAATCCTATACTATCACACCGATACCGATGGAAGGGGATGTCGTATCTGCAACAGTCACCCAGCTCTCGCATGAACTGGGTGAAAGACATCCATTAGTTTCGCTGGTTTCTGCATGCTTTTGGGTCATTCGTCCGTCTAACTTCATTCCCTCATGGCTGATATCAACATTCATATCTTTTTCTGTAGTTTGGCTGCTATCATGGGTCAAGTCTCTGGTTGGATTTGTCACTATCACTATCCCTCGGCTCATATATTCTGTATTGTCGTATTCTATGACCTTAACAGTGCGTACACTATCCATTCTCTGAACCCAAGTCCTACTTAACCTTGGGAATTCAGTTGAATTTCTGGTCTTTTGCGATTATGTTTGGCCTATCCGCTGTTGCCTTAAACTACTTAATACGCTTCCGCTACCTCAACGACTACACTCACCTCAAGGAGCCACCTCTTGTCAAACCAGACGCTACTCAACTACATCCCGATGTGAACACAGGTACATATACATACCAAATGAGTATGATTGATCTAATAGTGGCCATAGATCCTCAATCTTCGACTTTTCACAATTATCTGGACGACTTTTTGCAAGCGGTTCGCGTCTTTGGGTTTGTACGTAGAGGTCTTCTTAATCTAGTCAATGAATGCATCATACTTAGTTTCCAACCTCATTAGCTGGAGAAACCTGTATGTATTTGCCTTTAATTCTGACCATGAACGCTTTCAACTAACCGTCAGTTCCCAGGTGTTCCATGAACTTGCACGGCACTTGCAGACTCGCAGACTCATTGCTGGAGATAGCATATCCTTAGATCAAGATAAGAGCTTCTATTGCGTGGTCGATGGAACGGTCCAGGTATTTGCAAAGGGTGGACCTAGTGAAATAGGGAAACAGGGTGCTTGGGATAACGAGGATATGAATGGTCACCAGTTGATCAATGAAGTCGGTAGCGGCGGAACTGTATCAAGTCTCTTCACCATTCTCAGCCTTTTCACTGAAAATGTCAAAATGAGTTGGCAGGATGGTCAGGATGTTGATTCGGAATTAGGAAGTCCTCCACGAACGTCCGAGACAAACATACCACGTCGTCCAGGTCGTAACAGAGCCAATTCTGATGTTCCTCGGCTTGACTTGGCTCTCACTACCAGAAACCATCACCGTCGTGAATCTGGATCCTCCACTGCATCTACTGTGCACCCGTTTGGAAAYATACTTCCTCCSCATCRCACTGGATATGACTCTCCCCCTCCCSAAGAAACAGGAACTTCTCCATCCTTTCCTCATATCAATAATGAAGATGGTCTACCATCCCATGTGCGACATGGTCTAGTAGCACGGGCAACGGAAGATACGACTTTGGCGGTCATTCCTGCCGAAGCGTTTCGTCGTTTGATCAAGAAATAYCCCAARGCCACCGGTCATATCGTGCAAGGTACTAGGATATTACACTGAAGTAGGCGCCTTGCTGACACCTGCATTCGCAGTAATTTTAACTAGATTTTCCCGTGTCACTTTCAACGCGGCACACAAGTATCTCGGCTTAACCACTGAAGTTTTGCGAACGGAGAAGGCTATCAATGATATAGCTTGTCACCCTCTTCCTCCGTCCTTTTATGAAGGTGGYGGTTTGCAATATCTTCGCCAACGATTTGATGGCGCTTCTCACACGGATGGTGAGGATGAGATTCCGATGCATCCACATTCAGCCACATCCACTCCTTCGTCACAGAACGCCCCCGAAACTTCCACCAAATCCTCCGTAACCAAGGAGCAATCTTCAAGACCAGCTTTGATCCCTCAAGCTAGTACTTTTAGGATGCCTTCACGGCATACAGTCCAAGCTGGGGATCTACTCAGTAGTACACTTCATGGATCCGAATCCTATCGGCCTTATGCTCGGACTTTTAGCTCTACAAATACGCCACGTATTCCAAGGTCTAGCGTACTTCCAGAACCGCATGTAGACCCCTCCGTCACATCTGGGGAAGATTTCGACTTGAGGGAAGAAGTGATGTCCTGCATCGCGAAGTCTATAGGGCTTCTGCAACCTCCCCTCAGTGGAAGTGATTCAGTCGAGGCTTCTCCTGCGTTTGTTGCAACAGAATCCAGACGTTCCTCAGGCTCAGGAATATTTGGGTCKTCGTTTGGGTCGCTCTCATTACTGGATCTTGGAGATGACGCGTCCAGCATGACAGGTGGATCTTCTTCTGCATCCTCGATGGGGGAAGGGTACATGAGTGGTCTCGATAAYGAGGTCGAGATGCTTTTCTTCCCAGCAGGTTCTACTCTTGCAAAGGCAGGAGAAACAAACACTGGTATGCCATCCCTACATTTTCGGCACCTCCTGGGCCAATCCGATTTGTAGGTCTGTTCTACGTCATCGAGGGATTTCTGGATATCCTAGTTCCAGAGACCGATATCCGTGAACATATCGCAAATGACAAGGAGGCATCTTCCTCGCCCAAACCTTTGTTTACGGTGAAGCCAGGTGGCATTGCGGGTTATCTTGGTGAACCATTTCAGCTTTTTGAGTGCCCTAGTATCTCATCATTGTTTTCTTTCTCAGCATCTCTATGCAATAGTGCTTCTTATGTGGATATCGTCGCAAAGACTGACACTTACGTAGGATTTCTTCCTTCCCCTGCTCTGGAGCGCCTACTGGAGAAAAGACCAATTGTACTACTAACATTGGCTAAGAGACTGATATCCCTATTGTCGCCTCTAGGTGGGCACTCTCCTTTCTCCTGCAATTCCCTAAATAAATTACCACTCTAGTTCTTCATATCGACGCCTCCCTTGATTGGATGCAAGTGAATTCGGGACAAGTATTATGGAGACCTCAGGATGCCAGTGACAGCTTCTACATTGTTATCAATGGCCGTTTACGTGCGATCACGGAAACTGAAAGCGGCGGTGTCAAGATTGTAGGCGAATATGGTCAAGGGGATACTGTTGGGGAACTGGACGTGATCACAAGCTCTCCACGCCGAACCACAGTTCATGCTATCCGTGATACTGAACTCATTCGGATGCCCCAGACCCTTTTCAATGCGATATCTGCTCGGTGTGTAAACCCACCTGTCTGGGGACTGCTATACTTACTGTACGTTATCAGGAATCCACAAACTACCGCTCAGTGAGTGACAAGGCGGRCTAGGATGAGATGAAAATGATAATAACTCCGAGATAGGATCCTCCGCATGATTGCTTCCCGTGTGAGGGATGAGGTGGACTCTTCTGTCTCGGCACAATCCAGAAATCTTCCTCGGAGGTGGGATACAACAACAATCTCAAGACCGTGGCCATTCTACCGGTTTCAAGACATGTACCAGTGGACGCATTTGCCAGGAAACTCCAGGCTTCACTGGAAGGTATCGGTGCRAAGACTGCTTTTCTCAACCAAGCGTCCGTCTCTAGCCAACTGGGCCGACATGTTTTCACCAAATTCGGGAAGCTCAAAGCCGCTGGATGGTTGGCCGATCAGGAACAGAGGTATCGAACGGTCCTCTATGTGGCTGACTCCCCAGTGAACAACTCTTGGACCCAGACTTGCATCCGACAGGTACCTTCTATCTCTATTTGAGTGCTCGATCGAGCTAAACGTTCTTCCAGGCAGATTATGTGATGGTTGTTGGTATGGGAGATGATCCTGCTCTAGGAGAATATGAGCGCCTGCTGCTGTCAATGAAGACTACGGCACGGAAAGAACTTGTAATTCTACACCCCGATCGATCCGTCGTCCCTGGATCCACCCGTGAATGGCTGAAAGTGAGTTTCAGTCCTACCGYCTTCCMACTGAAKGAAGCCGACAGCATGATTAGAATCGACCTGGGTGCATCAACATATCCATGTTGAACTGCCTGTATGTTTTTCTCAGCTTTCGACCTTTTCGTTGCTGAAAGTGCTCCCAGGGCCTTGTGTTACCAATACCGAAAGTGGTATCCAAGGACCCGGATGCTGTGACTGCACTCAAGAATTTGAAGGATAAAGTTCAGAGTGGAATCCAGAAATACCGCGGTGGTTCTTCCGATGCTCGCCCCCAGCGCATGCCACAGAGCAACGACTTCGCCAGACTTGCACGAAGAATATGTATGGTACATCCATCATACATGTCCTCGCTACTTTGCTAACTACAACACAGGCGGAAAGTCCATTGGGCTAGTTCTTGGAGGTGGAGGCGCTCGTGGGATTGCGCACCTCGTGAGTTGCATTGAAAAAGATACGGTTAYGGTAACTGACGCTCTACCCAGGGCTTGATACAGGCGCTTGAAGAGTTTGGAATGCCTATTGATCACATTGGAGGTAGGYCCAGGACTGATGAATTTCGGTCTGGTCTCACACAACCTAGGGACCAGTATTGGCGCATTCATAGGAGGACTTTACGCTCGAGAAGGTGATATCCTATCGTCTGCAGGGAGGGCGAAGCAGTTCAGCAGCCGGATGAGTAATATTTGGCGAATGCTGTCAGACGTGACATATCCTATTGTAGCATACACCACGGTGTGTGCATTACTTTCACTTCCTAATCCTGTCCATTCCTCAAAGTCCTCATTAGGGCCATGAGTTCAATCGTGGACTTTACAAGGTCTCGATTTCATTAGCGAATCAGCCGGGTGGCGTGCTTACCAAGTTTATAGGCTTTCTATGACCTCCACATAGAGGATATGTGGCTGCCATTTTTCTGCAATACTACAAACATCATGACATCTAGGATGGAAATTCATGAAACAGGTTATGCGTGGAGGTTCATTCGTGAGTACTATTTTGCCAAGAACCGGGTCTTGACCACAACGATCGCACAGGGGCATCAATGACTCTTGTCGGTCTATTGCCTCCTTTGTGTGACAATGGTAGCATGCTAGTGGATGGAGGCTATAGTGAGCAATTGTATCTTGATTCACACTCCTTGCTGTGTTGTTGAATCTGTTCTCTATAATTTAGTTGACAATCTTCCGGTTAGTGGATTTTATGGTCTTTCCCCTCCTCCATCTCATGTATTCCCTTTAGGTCTCGACGATGCTGTCAATGGGCGCGAGTGCTGTTTTTGCTTCTGATGTTGGATCCGTGAGTACAAAAATTTATTGTAGGACTCAATTTATGCTTATATAATTATCATAGCTGGATGATAATTCTCCTCGCAATTTCGGCGATACGGTCTCTGGTTGGTGGCTTTTGATAAACCGGTGGAACCCATTCTCCAATGCAAAGAATGTACCTGCAATCACAGAAATCCAGAGTCGACTCGCATAGTACACATATTTCGCATTTAGTATGTCTACTCCATGCTAACCCATTCTCTTTTAGTGTTTCAAGTGTTACCACCCTCGAAGCCGCTAAGACCACAAACGGCGTGCTGTATATTCAAATGCCGGTCGTTGAGTATGGTACGATGCAGTTCAACAAATTTGAAGAGATTCAGAGGAAGGGGTATGAAGCTGCTTTGAAGATCCTCGAAAAATGGGAGGGAGAGTCGTTACTTCCTCCTGCTTTCATCGATGGAAAAGGTTCTCCAACGAATATCCGCAAAAATGGTCGTAGTGCGCGTCGTAACTCTATTTAACGCACTTAAAAGGAATTTGATGTTCGACCCAAATTCGACCTACCGGTCAGGACCTCGGTTTGTGGCTGCGATCTATGCACCGGTTAACCCTGGCGTTTACCCCCTCACTACTCATGTATCTATCGCAATTGATCATTCATAGATTATTTGAGTAACATATATCAGATTCCCATAAATCATTTAAAACAACGGATAGCGTCAGCGCCAAGATCCATTAATTCATTGGTTGGTAACAGGTTCTGAATGAATGAAGGCACCAGTATCGATACAGGTTAATTAAATGTTTTGCGGTGCGTCGAATTTATCTTTCCACATTCTTAAAAGATCGGTCTGACAATTGCACCAGGCGTATATGGACAAGGAGCACTGTGTTGTACCTAACACGGGCACCGTGACATCCTGGCCTTTTCTACCAACCATGTTAGTTCTGAGAGCAATTCGAAACTATTCTTCATCGGCAAATATAGTTACCATACTTCGGCAGGGTGCAATTCTCAGCACTTCTTCTAGGGAATGCTATTTCCTGCATCTAACTTTGCAAGGTACTATCATTCTCTCGGAGTTCGTGCCGTTAGGGTTAGTATCCGCATGGACCCCGTCAAATTGCCCACTATTCTTCAAATTTATGTCGGAGATTACCGCCATTGTATTCCCACAAGTTGTACGAAGTTGAACGACTGCGTCCAAATCAGTGTCGTGTCAGAGTGTGGCGTTGCTTCTAAGAGCCATGACCTACTTTCTCTTAGCGTTCTCACTCTCCCCGTCTTCGCCGTTGAGTTGGGRGATGGTCAGTGACTTCCAGAATACTCGCAACTGGTTTTTCAGAGTATCACTGTCAGTCCTTCGCAAACAAAGAGCTTCAGTTACAAACGTTACTTCACAGGTCCTTCATTTCTAGGGCCCACTCATAATTGGAGTGGGCACTTACTTCAGTTTAGCACTTCCATAGATGAAGGAACTGGCCTACGGCAGTAGAACTCGAAAATTTGTTTACAGTCTATGCAGACGCGTCGTAGATCAGAACGCGACGCGCCAGTTTATTGAACTGATTGATGACCCCAGAACAATTCATTCTTATTAGATTCTAGTTTATATGTAGCTTGGTGTCCCTGTGTCGCTTGGAAATCCCCGATCAGGGAAGGGTTTGATATTCAGGATTTGTCTCGAACCTACACAACGTATTTCTTGAAGTTTACCTTTTCCCCTTCAAGATATCGGGCGCCACCGCTTGTTTTTTCTGGGTTCCCTGTAGCGAACTAGAGCACTCATGCTCAGCACGTTTTCTAATTTATGAGACACACTCTGCTATCCGAGTAACTTGTATGCGTATAAACTGGCTTTCGCGTAAATAGAAATTTGTGACATCGCGGGTGACAGGGGTCATACCCTTTTTGCCACATATTTCACAAATCACATTCGAAGACGGCTCGTTCGCCTGACCCAGGCTTCCACTTAGCCTTTTCCTTCATCGTGCACCCCACACGGAGAACCCTGAAGACTTCCAGGCCTCCGGAAATTGCTGACATGCATAGTCGGATCTTTTTCCTCGCGGTTTCCCGGCTGATCCCACTTACTGTCAAGCTCTTCTCCCTACTACCAACTGCGCTTTGCACTACGAAGTCGCGTCTCTCTTCGCGTCTTGTACCTCCCTGTCGATAGACTTGTAATGGCACCTCGTGCAACTAGTTCCGCTGCAGAAAAGCCTGTCAAAAAGAGTACGCCCCTTATCAACTTGTTCAACTTACTATTAGTCAACTGACGTCTGCGGCGTTCTATTTTTTTTAAATAGCGAAGTCTTCTGGAGGTGGTGGTAAAAAGAAAAAGCTCACTGCATTCAACAAGTTCATGGTGTGTTTGCAGAAACCCCAACGGTTCTGGGTCATGTCCTGACTAGTATACATCGTTGCAGCAAACAGAAATGGCTCGCTTGAAGGAGGATGAACCAGACATAACCCATCAGGAACGGTACGCTGACGAACTATGGACTTAGTGCTATTGTAACCCTTGGACCATTTCTAGCTTTAAGCTAGCGACTTCCAACTGGAAGACATCCCCTCAAAACCCTAAGCCATCCTAACCATCCTGAGCCATAACTTAAGCCCGACAAGGCCCTCTTTTATTGTTCAGCTTTTTTCCACATACCTAGGTAACTCCTAGGTCATTTTTTTTCGCTTTCATCGTTGTTGCTGCTACTGTAACGCCACAATACTCGTATCGCACTTCTTGTACTTAATTTGTGTACCGCTACCTTTCTTCTCTTTGCTCTTTTTACCTTAGTTGCAGACTCTTTCTCCTTGTTGTCATTGCCTTCCGAGTTATCCACCGTGTATACCCTCCCTTCAATGGTATGACCTCTTCAAAGCTCTCATCTTTTGACTGGCAGTGCTATAGCTCTGGATACGCAAGAACAACTTGACGGGAGGCGTCGTTGATGTTGAAAGTATTCTGTTACGTCATTGGATTTGAAGCCATATTGGATATTTGCAACCTGAGTATCTACCCAAGTATTTTCCCCATGGCAATGCTTTTTCCAATTTAGAACCGACGCCTGAGGGCCATTTGTTGTCTAGTCGTTACTCAGGCCTCAGGATTGCTGGAGCACCTTTTCAGAATTTGGAGACACCACCCTGATACTGTGGAATCACGTACGTGCAATGCGTTTCAAATCATGGCTCCCAGTATGTATACCTTCTAGTAGAAGGGCCTGCAGTAAGATGACTATAACGTATTGGAGGACAACCGCTCAGGGAAATTAATTCAAGCCTGAGCCAGTTTCTCTACAGTTATTATTAGGAGCCCACTGGCGAGACCCTAGTAGTAGTACGCCTTGAATATTCAGGGCGTTTGTAAGTTGGGAGGGGATGATGCAACACATAGCATGGGCGTTCCATAAGTAATAAAACAGTACGGAAACGAGGTGAAAAAAATTGAAGACCTGATAATCAAACATCTTAAATAATGGCCATCTCGCCGCATTGGTATGGAACCAGGAATGATGGAAAGATCGGTGAGGCGTCCCGAAAAAGGAAATATATCGTTATCTGACGGAGATATGACAGACATACGGTCAACTCGGATCCTGTTCCGGGCCACCAAGAGCACTGGCACAGTACTACTTCACAGGTTTCCTCTGTCATACGAGGGCGGGCTAGCGCTCCTTATCGTCCATCTATTTCACAATTATCTCTTATACTAAGTTCCTTGCTTTCTTCATCGTCTCATTGTTCGTCTCGTCGTACTTGTTATCGCCCATCCTTTGGTTTCACTCTTCTTCCGGCAATACTTGACGAACAACGCTACATCCATGAGTTCCATCGATAATGAAGATAACTCAGTCTTTCAATTTGAACCCTATTCAAGGCTGAGACACCCACCACTGTTCCCACTGCATCATACCTGTGTCATAATCCCGGCTTGCAGAAGTTGGACGAAGTACCGTCAGGTGTAATGCCAGAGATCGTAAGAGACAGAGGTCTAGAGAAAGGAAAGAGTGTTTCTAGACCAGTCCCTATCGCAATACGCCCGAAGAATAACTCTTTCGGTGATACTTACGATCCATATCTTCCCACCTCCGAAGATTACAGTCCCACACTCTTCAGTCCTCCCTCGACGTCCACAGCCCCTGCACTCACACCATCCTCGTCCGACTTTCCTATAGGTTCCTTTGATTCTGCTTGGGAGCCATCTACACCGGAAGATGGAGGCGTTCTCGCCCACCTTTTGCTGGTCGATGAGGAGGCGGATGCTGCGTTTGGTAAGGGAAAAGGCAAGGCGCCGGATCTTCCCCCTTCTCTGCCTCCTTTATCATTCGCAGCGACGGAGTTTGACTACCCTCACCTACAATGGCCCACCCTGGAGATCTTGGATTCAACACCTGGGCCCTCTTCGTATAGTTCCGGATATGAATCACCTCCAACAGACAATAATTTGGCCGCGTCTTCTAACAGTATTTCAGTCCGTTCCAACGAGGCGCCATTGCCTCGTGAAGCCAGCCCTGTTGTGGGACGTGTGCCGTCACGTCGGCACTCCTTTTCCAATCTATCCTTACAGTCTAATCGATCTCTAATTGCCCGTCCATTACCCAAAGCCGATGTACGATTGGGCCCCGCTAATAAACCTCCCAGCTTTCTATCTCGTAAGATACTCTCCAGGAAAAGCACTCCCGCTCCTCTTACTGGGATAGACACGCGCTTGTTTGAAGCTGGGTTTGCAGATGCAAGCCAGGGCAACTGCCTCCTACCTTGGCTTGCGGATGTGAAACTACCCTACCAAAACTCTTCTCCGAATTCCCTAGGTCATAGACCAACACGCTCTTACTCTACGCCTATCTATAACAACGATTTCTCTTCCACAGTCTGGGCTTTATGCCCCGACACGCCAGACATACCCGTTGCCCATAACTATTTTGATGACAAGTTGCCAAAGGAACTTCGCATTCAGGTGTTACGCTGGCTGATTGCTTTGCACGAAGCCGATCAGCTTCGGGAACAGGCTGGTGGAAAATGGTCAGTCAGAAAAGCATCGTCTTCCAGGAATAAATGGATTGGAAAAGATAGAGCGTTCCGGGAGCTCGTCAAATTGAGCAGGGTAAGCGATGACAGACATACAACCTTTACACGGGGTCTCACAGAGGCTCGTACATAGGTTTCCAAATCCTGGCAGCTCATTGTATTTGACGGTCAGCTATGTGAGAACGTGGACCTTCACGCATTCCCGACGCTGCCCAGCGCTTATCTGGTCCGTCTAACACAGACCGGACGATCGTTCATTACTTCGTTGGATCTATCTGGTCATTCATCTTTATCGTCCCAAACCCTATTCGAAATAACGGACAGTCTATGTCTCAATCCACTACCCACTATATTCTTGCCGTCTACGCAGCTTACGAGTGTTAACCTTCGTGGATGTACCTCCCTAACATCTCGATCCCTGCATCAGTTAGTGATGAGATCGCCATCTCTAGAGACACTTTGTGTGCGAGGGCTGGGGGCTATCACGAATGTTACGTGCGACCTTCTTGCCGTGCATTGTCAAGGGCTTGTATCCTTGGATGTTGGACAATGCCCAAATCTAACTGCTGCAGGTATCCAAAGTCTGGGTGCTGCCGCTCTGTCTCGTGGAGAGCACCTTCGCTTGAAGGAGTTGCGTGCATGTGGGCTGAAGTACATCGAAGACAAGACTATGGAGATTCTAGGGAGGGCTGCCCCGTTGCTCGAGGTTTTAGACCTAAGCTATTGTCGACAACTCCATAACTCAGCAATTGAAGCCTTCGTCGCATGCCCAGAAGACCTTCACGGTGATTTGGGCGTGCAGACCGTTGTTCTAAGCGCACGAGATGTTGGCAGGGAATCCGGGGACGCAATCAGATTTAGACGACGTGTAACCCATCTTCGACATCTCTCGCTTTCGTCATGCCTCCTTCTCAGTGATGTGGCGTGCTCTAATTTGGCCCACACTGTGCCTGAGCTGGAGTTCCTCGAACTCGCCGGCATTGGAGAAGATCTGAAAGATGAGGGCTCATACGTCTTCTTAATACGACACATCATATTCGCCGTCTGGATCTAGAAGATGCTGCAGATATTTCGGACGCAGTTCTAGCTTCCATCACCCCTGCAGAAGTTCAGGATGGAGTTGATAGGTCAGACGCAGGGCATGCTCTGGAAGAGCTTGTGATTTCGTATGCCGGACAGATCACGGACAACGCCTTGCTCTCACTTGTCCGCCGATGCGAAAAGCTGACAATACTAGAGGCCGATAATACGAGAATCGGAGCCGCAGTGCTCAAAGAGTTCGTACAGCTAAGCGGGCAGAGGAAGAAGTTGAATGCAAAGATTGCCGTGGTAGACTGTCGGGGGATCGGAGAGAGTCTTGTGAGAGAACTGGCGGGAGTAACTCGTCCAAGGATGGGATGGGCAGCCTATGAGGCAAGGAAGCTCAAATTCACTGACGCTAGAGACGGGATAGCGGACTTGAATGTCAAAGGACAGGTACAAGACGAATGCGACGAGGAGAGGGTGGTATTGAAGAGCTTTTACTCCTGGCAAGCTGTGGACGTTGTCGCGGCAGCGAGAGAGAAAAGGAGGAAGAACGCAAGAAGATTGGCAAACTCGAGTAATGAAAGTAGCGACTCTTTGGCATCTAGGGTTGGATCCAGTGGGAATGGAGGAACTAGATGGTGGTCTCCTGGCGGGCGACGCTCAGGACGAAACTCTCCTCATCCTTCACTCACGGAGATGAACAACAATGACGGATGTACTATTATGTGACCGGAGAGCCCCAGACAAGCAGCAAGTGTATTTTTTATCATCTACTTCTCTTTCCCTCTTATTTTTTACGATATCTTCCAACATTACGACGATATACCTTCCCATGTATATTGGGGACAACGAAATCTTTCTCACTTCCGAATACTTATGAATGTAATTGTACAAACACCAATTTTGTATCTTTCTCGCGGCTCATTCTATAGAATCATCAACTAATATTTCGATAATGCTCGTGTGGGTATGTATGTGAATGCAAGTGTATGATTGGTAGTGAAGCAAGACATTTATGCCTTCTTTTTGCTCTTTCCCTTCTTTAGAGACTTGCTGGGAGCGTCTGAGGCATCTGTACTGATAGATTCGGGCGTAAGATCTGTGTTGGCTTTACTTTTCTTGGCCTTCTTTTTCTGGGATTTTGCCGATTTCGTTGGAGCAGGGTCCTCCATTTCTACATCCGATTTCCCAGCTGAAGTTTTCTTCTTCTTCGTTGGAATAGAAGGAGAGTCCGCAATGGCCGATTCAATAGCGTTGGCAGCGTCTTGCTTCTGCTTTCCTTTGGTTTTAGAAGACTTGGGTTCCGACATTGGTTCCTCTCCATATCCTGTCCAATGGGACGCCTTTAATATTATTTTAAGGGTGGAGACAATGAGGAAACTGACCAGCGAAAGGATCCATTACAGAACGTCTTCTTTTCTGCCCTACCTTCTCTGTTGATTCATCTTCTAAAGATTCAATCCCACCTTCGTCGTCGTCAAAGACCTCTAGCTCATCTTCCGGTTCGCCAGCCTCATCCACATCTCGTAGTTTGTTCTCGTACTCAGCGCGCTCAAGCATCTTGGAAGTTACCTTGGCGGGAATATTAGTGGACGGTGTGGACGACGAGTCATCCTCTCCTGGCGGACGTGCTGCTTGAGAGAAATGAGACTGAGATATGGCGTGTTTGATGAAGCGTCCTGCGGCTGCTTTGTCGACCGTAGTTGTGCGTTCTATGAAGGAATGCAGATGTTTGGTCTCAGCATGTTAAAGCATAGATTAGGCTACGCACTTTCCGGGCTTTCAGCATTCTTAATCTTGTCAAAGTACTGTTTGATTCTATCCTAAAAARTGGGATATGTGTGTAAGAGTATGATGTTGAACATGGATGAAATACATACCAACTCTTGTATAACGGGATGTGCTCTGGGATCTATTCCCTTAGATTTGAGAGTGACTAGAGTTTGTGTTAGGATAAGTAACATTTCAATGCATATCGATAATATAGTACACACTGAAGACGAGATCATAGAGCACGTATGGAAGGACAGTCTGCAACTTTGCCTGCTGAATAGGTTCTAGTGCAAGGAGAGTTTCCGGGAGAGTCTGGGCAAAAAGAGGATCGAGGGCATCCTCTAATTCGTCAAGCGAGGCATCGAGCGTAGCCAGTCTTGCCTTAACTTTTGCAGTTTCGCTCGCCATGCCACCGATGGAAAACTTGAGCAGAGGCTTATTTTTNCAATTTGTCACGCCGATCACCTTTCGATCAAGTTCTGACCCATGTAGTAATACAACACGCATCCTGCCTTCTGACCATGGTGAGCCCCTTTCAAGTGTTGATCGTTCACAGTTATTAACATATTCCCCAGTCTTCAGAACTAAGGTATACAGCAAATACCCAACTTGAACATCGTAAGAAGCTTCCTGGCCGTTTGGAACCTGACTGATTTACCACCTGTAGTCCATGCACGATACACTGGTACAGGTTAGTCGGTTTTTCGATATGCGGTAACTTAGAGCAATTGGTTGAACGGCTAATATAGGGCATGCGGACTTGACTAAATAGTAAGTCAAATTCTGCACGTCACCCCCACCATCCTGACTCCTGGACTTCGCAAGTGATTGGCTAACCCACCAGCACCGCGACACGCTGGCCTCTATCGTCGGTCACCCCACTCTCACTTCTTTTTTAGCCATTGCAGAAGGGGAATCCATAGGAAGAATCAAATTTGAGATGGCGGAGGTAAGTGTCTATAGCCTTTACTCTCACCATAATTCTGAGACCTTTCACTGGGATGTTTATAGCGGATGTTACAACCCTGCGGACCCCCTCCACGCAAAGACGAGGATTAGAGAAGGGATAAACTGCATAGGATAGGATATATGTCTTAGATGTACCGTGTGAGGCAGCCATCGGCTCAGTCATCCACCGAACTTAGATACACTTTTNCCTGTCATTGTTGGACCGACTAGGATGAAAAATCCAATTTCTATTGATTATTATTGCGGCAACCAAGCGGCAACCTAGTTGAAAGCCGAGTATTGATCCGGACCGGGGCATGAAAGAACTATGACAAGGGGACTGCCAGATCGGGAACAAGGACCGAACTGCGATGCTGTCCTGCAACGAATGCAAATCTGAGCCTCACTGAGGGGCATTCTTTTACCTCTTTCTTTCGGACTACCATCTCCTAATAATTCAGTGGCACAAGTTGGCCCGTAATTCTCTTATTTCTGGCTTTAGGACACTGGCGACTCCACTAAAGTAGACCGACTACTGTTGGCCCAAAACGGCGCGCTTAGATTCCGTGGAATTTCTAGTATTCCATTGTCTATTGTCCATCTTTTTTAGACGTCTGCTTTCAGTAATTTCAGCCTAATTTGGACATCACGCCCACATTCCACGATGGCTCCGACCTCCAGTACAAGTACAGGGCCAAATGAGCTTTGGCTATGTCTTTCTCTTCCCCCATCACCTTCCTCCTCCAGACCCAGCTCCCCCGAAAGCTTTAAAGACCGTATCAGAAGCCCTTCACCACTTCTGCTTTCTAGCCCTTTTCCTCTCCATTCAACAACGCCGCAAAGACCAACGTCACCCCACCCCMCACACACGACTGAATTCCAAGAACCGCGACCTCTATCACCAGGCAGCATGCCTAGGCTACTGGCAAAGAAAAAGCCAGCATCAGACACAGCCTCGGTGGCATCGTTAGACTCTCTCAGCCTTCGAAGGTTCCCGGTTCTGGGGAGCTTAGGAAAGAAGAAGAGATCATTCGGCTCGCTTTCAACAGTGCTCCCGTCCACTCCAGAAGAGCCAGATGGCTTGCCTGTTGAAAAATCATCATTGCTGACTCCTGCACCCTCGGGGAGCGGGAGCCGTATGAAGCGTGTCTCTTTTCTCCCCTTTGACACAGCCTCCGACGACGAGGAAGAGGACTCTCCAAACCGGTTCATTATCAAGGATAGATGGAGAATCGACCCGAATGGGTTGCTTCTTCACCNATATCCTCGTGAAGCCGTTTACCCAGTATCTTATAACCCTCTCTCTCTAGAAGCGTAAGCCACAGGTGTCACTAAATGTTTCGCAATCTACTAACTAGCTGCGGACAGTTTCCGGTACACTGATTTGCTACTTGCGCGTGTGAATCCGACACCCTCGTTTCACGACTATGGGACCCAACCTCCAGCATCTGTACTTGACTTGGGCTGTGGGCCGGGTCATTGGATGGCGGCTGCGGCTCGCGCATGGCCAGACACTCAATTTGTCGGATTGGATCTCATGAACGTTACTATCGACGATATTTCCACCCTGAGCAACTGCCGATTCGTCCGTGCGAACATGTATGCCTGTTATGTTCTTCCGTGGCTTTTTTCAATTCCTCATTCATTGTATCCCATAGGACCCAATTGCCGCTTCCTTTTCCTGCCAAGACCTTCGAGCTCGTGAGGATCTGCGGACTCACTCTCGCTGTACAATATAACGATTGGGAACCGCTCTTCCGCGACATCAACCGTATTCTTGTTCCAGGAGGACGTCTGGAGTTCATTGATGAGGGTATTTTCTTCGGTTATGGTAACCCACCTCTCAGCGTGGGTAATCTTTCCAAGGCGAAGAAGTCCAACCACTCCAAATCCGGTTCAGCATCCTCTTTCTTCGACTCTGACGACGAGGAAGATGAGGCCGTCAAACGAGTTGACGACAACACTGTCGAATTTGACCCATACGCTGAATTCGGGGTCCCTCCTCCTCCTTATATGACTGCTCCTAGACCTAATGTTCCCAAGAAGCCTACCAGACCTCTACCCGCCGTACCAGAAGACTGCGCCTCCGTTAAAACAGTTACTCCAAGNCACTCCTCTTCAAGCTCCCGCCCCGGCAGCTGCCGKCTTCCCCCCAACCCCTCCAACTAGCGTGTCAGACTGTGGCTCGGGTCACCCAGATTCCATGGAGGTTGATCACTATACTCCTATCCCTCTTATGCCAGACAACTGGGGGGATTGGTGTCGAGAGTTTAGAGCATCTCGCGACCTCGAGGGTGCTTTTGAGCAGATGTGTTTCCGTCACCTACACATCCATCCTCGACCCGGAGAGTTCATCATGTCTCTCATACACCAGACCTTTGGCCAGAATAACGCAGGCAAAATCAAGAGCATGCACTTCAAGCTTGCGCCGGACGATGCCGCTTCTACTTGCGAATTCATTGACGGGGTTAAAATCAAGAAGAAGAGCGAGAAGCAACTCGAGAAAGAGCGCGAAAAGGCTGCGAAGGAGATCAGGGAGAAGGTTGCGAAGGAACAGAAGCAAAAGCAGAAGGAGTTGGAGAAATCGGCGTTGCAAGCAGGCGGGGATGCTGGTCGACCTGTTCAGAGCAGCGCTAGAAGCATCAAGTCTTCCCGTCTCTTGAGTCGCGATAAGAAAGCTCACAAGTCGACTCCTTCTTCGAGTGATAGCGAGTATGACAGTAGGTCCAGCGGGGAAAGCGTCAGGGGGACGACACAGTCCAGTCTCGACATGAAGGCCGCTGGTATCTTAGGTTTCGAAGATTCGTCAACCGTCGCAAGAACAACTTCTGAGGCTGCAATGACTCTGGAGGAGCGGGAGCGGGACCGTTCCAACTTCCGTCAATCCCCTGGCCTTTTGCTTTGGCCCTCAACATTCATGCCCATGTCCCAAAACGAACTCGAGATGCACGCTTGTAAAAACATCCACACTCTCCTGGGATGCAAGACCGTTCTCAAAGAGTATCTCACAAGTTTTGTGGACGAGCAAGGAAAGAAGATTGTTGACCCAAAGATCTTGAATGACCGGTTCTGGGATTATGAAGCGTGAGTTATATGCAGTCATTTTCATCCTGGAGTAGAAACTGAAATGTTATCTCATAGTAACATTCGCCCACGGTTTGGCTGGCCGCTCGCCGAGTTCGACTCTGATGAGTCTCACCCCTTGCCTCCATTGCGGTTCAAAGCATCCACAGCGCCTCCCAAGTCCCCAATGTTTGGGAGGTCCACCGACAAGGCCAGCATAATGCATGACTTTGCTTGTGAAAACCAACCCTACGGAGAGCTTGAGCTTCCCCATGTCCGCACGATTCGTGTCTACGAGGCTGTCAAACCACATGGTCCGACCATGAATGCGCTCGAGTCGTTCCCTTAGGCTTCCTCCGTCTTTCTTCCWAGGCATTCCATTCCATCTCTTTCTCTCCTTYACCAYTGTATTACTATCTCCGTCGTCGCTCTCACCAAGGATCTCAACACAATCAACAACCAATGTATTTCTAGTATCTCTCATCGTCTTCCGCACATGTACTCGCCGCTACACCCACATAGACTTGATCGGACTCTCACGATTTTAATAGAGAGTTTGGCGGGCAGCATAGAATCGCATCGACAGCAACATCATTTGTACAACAACACAACAACACGACTCATCTCTCGACGACTGTATCTCGGTACTCCATATATTTGGAGGTTGCCTACCACTATCATTATTGGATATTTACTTGCCCTGTGGCAAGTGTACACACTCCCTCACCTTTATTCTCTCTTACTCTCCAAAGTCCACACCCTTCTTGTCGACTTATCCACTCTCCTTACGCCTTCCACCAACTCGCCATCAAGGCTTGAGTACTCACTGTCCTTCATCTCGTMTGTTTTNGTTGTCTTTGTACCCTTCTTTCTTTTGTCGAAGYATTYTGTTTTTGTTGTTGTTTGATTTCGCGCTCCTTGTTGTCCCTCGCTTTCTCTGCTGTTCTCCACACTTTGTTTCGATTTATGACCACATTTTCTTTCATTTCTTTTCCTTGCACTCTTGTATGCTTTCTTTCAGGTTGTGAGATATCTAAAATCTCCTCTTCTAATTGTTCACCTCGGGAGGCAACTGATCTTTTAAAGCATCAGTTTTTCCCCATACACTCCAGAACAATATAGTGTATCTCGTCTGTCTCATATAGTTCTTAAATTGTTGTTGTTTTCATCATTCACTCTGTCTCCTTTTTTCTCTCTGGAATGGAATGCCTTTTATAAACTATACGCACTGAGTGAACTCGACACCAGATCTTGACACTGCAAAAGAACATTCATAACCTCAACAAACTGTACAGCGAAGGGCTCGTGCGCTCTGCATATTCTGAACCCTCATGGGTTGTGTGGGTGGGAGGTGTACATGTTGCATATTATCGTACGCGCATCATAATCGCCATAGGTGGTGGAAAGGGATGGGGGATGACCAAAAGAACTCCAGCGTTTTCATAACCCAATCTCTACTTCTTCTGCTGAGACTTGATGACCCTCTTCACGATCTTGGCCTCCTCCACCAGGAAGGCACGCATGATTCTGTGGATTGAATGAAATGATGAGCGACAAAGTAAAGGTTGAAGATACAGAGCAACGCACCTCGACCGGACACAGTCCCCACATCTGGAACCACCATATGCCCTGCGCACAGTCTTTTGGCGCTTGGAGATGGTAGCGTATTCGCGGGGTCGGAGGGCGGGGATCTAATGAGATAAGTTGAGATATAAGATAAACTTGTAGTTATTAGATGGAATACGCACTCCAGGGAGACCAATACCACAGTCACCGCACTTGGGAGAGGTGGCGATCTTTTTGATGTGGTGGTAGACGAGTTTTCCACCGGGAGTCTTCACCATCCGTCTCCGGTTGGAGGTGGTGTTGTACGGCTGACGCTTGCGGAGAGTGACTCGTTGGGCCATTGCTGAGGACTGGGTTCAAGGAGATTCAGGAAAATTTGAGTGGAATAGCAGCAGTTCTCCCTCACCTTGAGGATTTTTCTTGAGGACGACGGCTGCTACGTTCCGAACGGGGCTTGATTCTGCAGTCCTCAAGCACGTGGAAATTTGCACGTGATATTTGATTAGGTCAGAACTGTACAGCGATATTCGGCAGTGCGGCAGGTCACAAGTCGCGTTCCGTCACGCAATTAAACGCGGACCTCGGTCTCGACTCAGTCATTGCTCTTACTCAGCACCATCCCAAGGGACGCGACTGGTGGTGACGAATCCTTCTCGCAATTTGGTTCTGTACCACCATGTCGCAGAACTTCGTCAGGTCGATAACCCATCTCAAAGATATGCCCAGGGCCGATAGGGCATTGGAGATTCTCAAGAAGATTACTTCGTTGGTGAAACCTATCATGAGAAAGCATAGTTGGACGCTGCCTACTCTCGCAGAGTTCTTTCCTGACAACCCGAATCTCCTTGGTGAGCATATTACATCTCGCATTCAGACAGTGTTACGCTAACATTATCAGCATAGGACTGAGTACGTACTAACTTTGCTCATTGGCATGTATCGATTCCCCACCTAATGACCATGTTAGATGTGAACATGGGACAAAAGATMCTCGTCCGACTACGMCCGCCCTACTCTCCAGACACATTCCTTACAGAAGAGGACGTCGTGCAGACCATGTTACACGAGGTACGCTTCTCCCTGCTTACTGACTTACACTTCACATCAATCACACCTTCTATCCATCTATCTATATAGCTCACGCACAACGTCCATGGACCACACGACGATAAATTCTACAAGTTTCTCTCTGGCCTCCAAGATGAATACGACGCCCTCCAACGATCTGGATACGCTGGTGAAGGGTTCTATTCCCCTGGACAACGGTTAGGACAGAATGTGTCACATAATTTAACACCGCATCAGGCGCGGTTGAGGGCTCTGGAGGCGGCGGAGAAAAGGAGGAAGGTGTCGCAGGTTCTCGGTGGTGGAAGGAAACTGGGTGGTCCAAACAGTAGTTTGAATGGACCGAGGAGGGGTACTGCGACGCCGGCTTTGACACCTAGGGAGTTGGCTGCGAGGGTAATATACTTCTCCCATTTCGATAAAGACTTTAATGTTGATCTTCCTTCCCTCATAGGCTGCTGAGAGGAGAATACGTGACGAGAAGGGGTGCGGACAAGGCGATCTCGCTACACGCGAAGCAGCGAAGGCGGCGAAAGACAGTGATATCATCGACCTAACTCTAGACGATGAACCATCCACATCACATCGTTCCACTTCTACCCACGAATCTGACGACGATTCCGATATTGAAGTTATCGAGGGACCATATATCCCTCCTCCCAAACGGTCACGGAACGATCGCTCTGGACCTATTGCTTCGAGCAGTACATTTACCCCGAATTCGGCAGCTGTGGAGTGGTCCTGTCCTACATGTACACTCCTTAATCCACCATCTCAATCCTTGTGTGATGCCTGCCTCACCGAACGCCCCACCATCCCCAAGCCTATCTCCGTTCCTGGGTGGACATGTTGGCAATGCACCGAACCTAATATTCCCGAAGAATTTTGGTCTTGCACGTTCTGCGGTGCGGTCAAAAAGAATTCATAATTGCCTTCCTGGACGCTAGTTGTATTTAGATGTGATATTTGTATTTGATAGTGTTGTTTGCTTTGTGTGTTGTACATGATTTTGCTTTCGTTGGTTGTACATGCTATTTAGGATCCGGTAGTTCTAATGTAATAGTCATAATATTCACTCCATCCTTTATGTCGATTGTGTCGACGAAGGAATTCTGCTTGGTTGGGATGATCTTTTTCACTAGGAGATTGTGCTCTATGGCAAAGTGAACTCGTGAGCTACATGCGCGCAATGAAATAGTGGGAGAAACTCACCCTTGGCATTCGTAAGAAACTCGTCCATAGTACTTTGTTTTCTCGTTGTGAGCGCAACAATAGCGAATTTGTGTGGTGTTTGAGGTGTGGGATGTAGTGCGAGGCACAGGGTCGAGATGAGAGGTAAGATGAGGATTGGATCGAATACCTGTACGCAATATTCTCGTATTTATTAACGGACTCAGTGGTTCGAAACACATACAATATCAGCCCCGACAATCAGCCCCGCGTCGAGCTCATTGCTGAATAAATCCTGGAGTACAGTGGTATCTGGTTCCAGAGCCATGGTCCAGTCTAAAATCCGAAAGTTTACGTTTGGATGTTGCGAAGAGAGGTTGCAAGGGAGATTGATGTTATATTGACATCGAACGAGGACGTCTTCGTTCACGTCCGTAAGCCAAACTTCATCTCTTGGAGTGGGCTTCAGACGGTGGAGGGTTGCGAGGATGATTCCTAGGAATCCTGTGCCAGAGCCGAGCTCTAGTATACGTTTTCCTTGTACTAAATCTGCAAAGTGTAAGAGAGTTTTTGGCGAAGGATGAGAGATGAAATACTAGGGTTCTCGACAAGGTATTGTGAAAGTTTGAAGCAGGCAAGCCATGTTCTGAGTCCTGTCGTACCACTCTCAAAGGTTGTACGAGATTCTAAAACCGTAGACCTCTGGTATTGACTTATATCCACATCCGTCTGGTTCGATACCAGGTTGGAGGAATGGGGTTTCCAGAAGTGAGTTACGTAGGATTGAGAAGGCGGCCCTGGAAGAGCTAATCCTCTTGGACATAGTTGATCTCTAAGATGTGCTGAAGAAGATCCAGGTATTCTTAGGCAAACACAAATGTCTCAGATAAAGAGCCAAGTGTCGAGAGATCGACTAGGTACATACGGGCCAGATGGCGAGAGCAGAGACAGGTAATGTTCTAAGATGAGAGGATCGATTTCATCATCCTGGAGCCCATATATCAGCCCAAGATATAGATCAATTTGGGCTTTGTAGTACGCGCCTCAGAGTCAAAAACACGCTCAAGGTGGGAAATACAGGTTTTCCAAAAGGATTTTTGATACTGAGATGAAGGGGGATATGCCTTCAGATGCGGGTCTTTGAGAAGACGCTCGACAAGGAAATCATGCAGGCCCTTCGCAGGGGCATTTTNGGGGTACTCTATGGCATTYGGGGGNACAAGAGAGCAATACTGTCCCAGCAGAACAAACAACTCTGGATGCATTGCATGGGACGCTTAGTGGGGACCGGGGTTGAAACGAGTAAAAAGGCGGCTGACCAATTCCTCGTGACTTTACAGTTTTTGGCTTGAAGACGAAAAATTTCGGGTGCAGTGATGTTTCCCATTCGCCTGCTTCGAGGAATTCGTCGGCCAACACAAGCGCTGCGAGCAGCCTCGATATGCTCACCAAACACGCAGAGCAGGCAGTTCTCGGGCACTCGGCAGCTCCGGTATCGTCCGAGCGCCCCCGCAGCGGCTGAGGAGGACGCGTTTGAGACGAACGACGCATTCCTGCGCAAGGACGGCAAGGCGACCAAGGAGGACGAGGGGTTCGAGGAGGAAAATGAAGAAGACGAGGATGAGGATGAGGACGAGTGGGAAGAGGAAAGCGAGGAGAATGAAAATGAGCAGTTCGTTGCTAGCTCAGAGGGTCAGTTAATAGAGACCTACGACCAGTTCCTCGAAGACTTTGCTATCCAGTTCAAGCACATCACTCCAGGGCCAAAATGGCTCGGCCAAGAAATAGTAGGTCTCTGTCGTCGCGTCATTACTCTCAGCTAATAACTTTACAAGCCCTTCCCTAAAAACCCGTCCTTCCTTCCGCCTCCACCCATCTCCAATGCCCGCAAGAATCAGCTCTTCATTCTCTGGAAGAAAGATCCAGAGAAGAACAATGCTCGTCGTCTTTCCCAAAAGTTCGCCATCTCTATGAAGCGTGTCGAAGCTATCATCAAACTCAAGCAAGAAGAACTGGATTTCATGGAGGTCAGTTCCTTTCCGTCTTCCCTCTTATGATGTTTCAACGATTAGTCTTTAAGACACCTACATGGTTACTTCATTATTATTTATCTGACTTCTCCCCCTCGAAACCTTATTGCCTATGCTAACTCGTTTTCCTCCGCAGGTATTTACTCGCCTTTCTACCCATCTTTAGTTTGACTAAACATCTCTGGTCATTCTCGTCCTACAGAAAGTAAGTCTACTATCCCGTATTATCCCTGCGCGTGATCGAGAACTTCATATCATTCGCGAATTGTAAGACCATTCCGGGTGCCTTACATCGCCCGGAGTCTGGTTAGAACACTTACAACCCCATCTGATAACTTCACTTTTATTTGCACTCCCTACACCCGTCTTCTCTCCCAGTTTACTGACCGTATTCGTTATTCAAGCACCAACGTCTCCAAACCGGTTTCCTTGCTGGTATGGAGGGTATTCTTGGCGTACAGGATCGTGTATCGAAGTACACCAATGATACGAAACATGCAGGGGAACATGATGTAGGACCCGTTCGATGGCAGCTCGAGTTACCTGCGCTTGCAGCGGAGGAGGCTGCAAAGTCGAAAGACGGTCGTGGAGCAGCACACGAAGCAGATGAGTTGGAGGAAATGGAACATCGTGATGATGCCCGACAACCATATGTCCGAGCATATTGGGAGAGTGGAAATGAGCACGGTGGTGTAAGTCATTTTCTTCTACCATTGTGATGGGTTATTCACGCATTGAGCAGGACCCCATCGTTCCTCGAAGCCTGGAACATGGTGTGAGACGCGCTGAACGCGCCACCAAAGAAGAAGATGAGAAGAGCCAACACCTGATGGGTCAACCACGTGAACTACCCGGTGTCACTCGTGCTAAGCACAGAGACTTTGTCGCTGAGAACGATGGCAAAGAGATCCACTTCGTCGAGGTTGATGCCAAATTCTTTGATCCCGATGCGGAGGAGAAGAGGAAGGCTGCTGCGAAGAGGAGAAAGGAGCTCAAGCAGAAGAAGAAAACGCCGCAGTGGACATATGAGTAGTGTTGTCCGTGCACGTTTACCTTTCTGCTTTGTTATTCACGCTCGCTTTTTGCATCTATACATCACACTTCTACCGTAGATAGTTTTACACATATTTCTGGCATTATAATTTTCGCATCGGAACCATCAAGTATTTCTCCGCTCAAACCAAGCTGCATTGTGGGAGTTTATTGGATTATAGCTGTTAGCCTGACGCGCATTCACAAGACATTCACAGTCAGGTTGGCCTATTGCTTATCACCCTACCAAACGAATGCATTACGTTCGCCTCACTGAAGGACAAAGCCATGCGGAAGATGAACATCACCAAAGTGGTCTGAGNGTAGTCCGGAACCGACTGTCTATGAGTAAACTCGATAGACAGTCCGGTATATCTGAGTTTGAATTGGCTGGTCGCGCCCAGCAGTCACGTGTAGCCGTTCGCACGCTCCTAAAAAGGCTATTGAAAACGATGACGAATTTCTTTGGTGAGGGGCACAGCCACCAATAACCTTTTTTGGGTCGTGTGAACTGTCACGTGCCTTCTGGGCGCGACCCGCCAAAAGGCGGATCAAGTGTACCAGACTGGCTATGGACGTCCGTAGCCAGTCTGGTCACGAGACTAACGGATCCGCAGGACTCGACTCTGTGAAGGAATTAGAGGTCGCACCCACTTGGTGACTTGGTCTGTTGCATTCTCGCGATTTTTCGGAACGTTGACCACAGTCAAAATTACAGTCTCTATCATGGAGAGCAAGCAGATACACCCAAAGTAGTAACTTTCGACTACCATGACCTACGCCAGGGACCAGGGACCTACAATAGTCCATGATGCTCTTGTGCTGCTTGCTCAAATCATCTACGCGATGGCAAAGTTGGCTAATTTACCGGAAAATCGTACTTCTTCTGACCATCGATCTCAACACCGTAGGCAAGTAAGGACCATAAAGATTTGTGAGGTTATAGGGTTGATGTTTCTCACCTTGGAAGTCAATCTATTGACATACCTTGTCTTGCCTTACACCCGGAATTAGGACCATTGCCACTATCGTGTACTCACTACTTAGTACCTCCCCCGCGCGGCATCTTCAAACGCAAGGTCCTGATTCTTAGCCGATACCATCCGATCGAGCCTCGAGTTCCCTTGGGTTGACATTGGATACCGGCTGTGACAATCCAAATGCAAATATGCAAACAAGCCCCGAGAATTGGTACGTCGGCATACCCTACCCTGGCAATTTCTCACCTTGGAAGACGGTATAGTTACCCTGTTTTGTCTTGCTCCCAGAATTGGGACCTTGGCCATTTCATATCCGATACATATTTGAATTGCATATTTACTCACAGTAGGCCGAATCGTTGGGAAGACAGGTCTTCTGAACGACTTGGTGCCCTGACCAGCAACGTACAAGTCGAGCTGTGCCATTCAAAATCCCAGTTGTCAGTGTAAATATGACATCCGCTGTTTCTCAGAAGTACAACTTATCGACAAGAAATGATTTCTGTTACATCTCTTCGAAGAGTGTGTCGCGGGCAATCACCGCTCACCATCAACTTGAAAGGCAGTCCTATGATTCCCACCTATAAGTACGATCGCCCTTGGCAAGGGCTAGGAGCCTAGGACAAAGCGAAAGAACCCACAGTCCCTCACTTGTCGGAGAACACCCTCGACCCCGCAGGAACTTATGACATCTCATGTCTATAAGTATGGCTCACATTCGTAGAAAAAAATACACACGTTGTCCTTCACCACCTCAGAGCCTGCTATAGTGATCTAATATGCGACTACTGCCTTCTTTCGCTCTTCTAGCTGGCTGGACAGTGTCCACCTGTATCGGGGCCTTCGTCCATCCTGGTCTCCTCCACACTGAGGCCGACTTCAAACGGATTCGTACCAAAATATCTGCTGCTCAGGAACCCTGGACATCTGCTTGGAATACTTTCTCGGGAATATGGCTTGCTCAACCCTCATATAAGGTAAACTATCATTCCATCTTACCGCCGTGGTTTCCTTTTCACTCACCACCACCAGATCCGTGGCCCACATCCTATCGTGTACCGTGGTGGACCAGAGACCCAAAATTATCAAAATCTATACAATGACATTGCATCGGCCTACACTCTAGTAAACCTTATTACGGCTACACAAGCCTGCCCAGGATCTCATCCTTCTTGCTACTAGGCTTTAAGATGGAAACTCACCGACGACACCACCTTTGCTGACGCTGCTGTCCAAATCATGGATGCGTGGGCTGGCACGCTCACGGAGGTCAACGGTAACGCTGATAGGTTCCTCGCGGCGGGAATTTACGGTTACGAGTTCGCCAATGCGGCAGAACTATTGCGTTCGTATCCTGGTTGGCCAGCAGCCAGCTTTGAGGCATTCAAGACAATGATGATCAACGCGTTTTATCCTGTCAGCTTTGACTTCCTAGAGAATGTATGTACAAAGCTGTTTTTCTTCCTCTCAAGTTCTCACAACGTCGTCTTCTGTAGCATAATGGTCAGAACGGGGTCAGTTGCAGGCAAGCATCCTATAATGATTGTTTCAGAGACTGATATATGTTGTGTGGTGTATGATTCTAGCGCGTATGGCCCAGCGATGTTCTCGTGAGTCCTCCAGTTCTTAAGTTGGACTGCAACAAGAGTAATAATCACCAAACAGCACTACTGGGCTAACTGGGATCTGTGCAACGTCGCCCACATCCAAGCGCTCGGAAGTATGTCTCCAATCCTCCTTGAATGCACCGGCTCATGATCTTTCTGTAGTTCTTACTGAYAATCAGACAATGTACGACTATGCTACAAACTACTGGTTCAATGGCCCTGGACAGGGCAGTATCAACAACACTATTCAGTAAGATTTCCTTACTCTCTGGAGAATTCTGTCTCTGACTCCTACCTGCAAGTGCAATTCACATTGAAGAAGGGAGCGGTAAAGAATTAGGCCAGTGCAGTGAGTCAGGCCGTGACCAAGGACACACCACGTTGGATTTTGCACTCCTGGGAGCTATTGGACAAACCGCTTGGAACCAAGGTCTCGACTTGTTTGGGTATGCTAACAATCGTATCCTCGCCGGGTATGTTGTGTTGTAAATGTTATCTTACTACCAATGGCTAAAGATTCTGCTACTAGCTCGGAATATACAGCCAAATACAATCTAGGACATGATGTTCCCTTCAGCCCATACTTCACTCGGGCTCACAAGAATATCACCGTGATATCAGACAATGCGAGAGGACACCTCCGTCCGGGGTGGGAACGTGCGTTAGCATTCAGTAACGCTCTTTATAATGATCCTGAAACCCTATTAGTTCTCTATGCTCACTACAATGGAATCAAGCAAGTTAACGCATCTTGGACTGGAGAGATGCGSGACCTCGTTATCAGTAAGAGCAACGGGGTTGAAACTGGTGTTGGCAGTTCCGGCAGCAATTCAGGAGGATAGTRAGTATTTGGTGTACTCCCGTGGTTCAGTCCACTAAAGACCTCTGCTCAGCGATCAACTTGGCTACGGGACTCTCCTCTTCAGGTTGGACGAGTAGTAGTGGAATTGCTACTTGTGGCCATGGGCTGTTCTTGCCAACAAATTATTTTTACTTCTTATTCTCTCTATCTATATTCCTTGTCCTGTATCAGTGAAGGCTATGTTATTACACTGGTGAACATCGTGTTCTTCATGGCTGAACTCGCAGTCGGGTGTCTTCAACAGTACAGACTGAGCAAGAAAAGCATAGAATACCTTGGGACAGAGCACGTTCCTGGGCAAGAATACTTCCGTGTTGGGGCCAAATCGATATCGCGCAAGTTGCATGGCTTATACAATATCTGAGAGTCAACCAAACAAGAGTAGAGTATCACACACCTCGCCGCACGCATGTACGGGAGCAGAACACATGTGTACATCCAAATGCCCTACGATCTAGAAAACAGAGCATTGTTCNATTGATTGCGATGCTTGCATCAGTTCGGTATGCCGTTACCTTTGTGCATTCACCCTGGCATCCTTTCTTCGACTCCAAATGACAGGGCCGGCCACACAGGTGAATATCGACAGCGCAACTGTAGCAAATTGAGTAAAACCTTAGATGTGATAGGTTATGAAATCGTACACATGCTTGCCAGAATGACCAGCCCTAGATATAGAAAGTTCATTAGAGATTAGAGAGACATCCAGTGTTGTCGCGTCAAACTTACGGATAGCCGCAACCTTGCTGATCGCCAGTGTGTTCCTCAGGGTAATCACAGGTGTGGGGACACAGGTGAGATGTACCACAGTCATGCGGGTAGCTTGAGGAATGCCGCCTGCTCGAGACACAAAATAAATGACAAGAATCACATTTTGTCTTGCAGAGTTCAACATTCAGGATGGCATCAACCTTCATAGTCTCGAATGCTCGTCTTAATTCCTCGATATTAGCATGCCCTGCTTGAAACCTAGAAAGATTAGAGTCGATCCAGTCTTGAACATGCTGAATTCGCATGTCGATGAGCATTTTGAGGTAGGAGGATAAGCCTTGTAGCCACTCGGTGTCTGTTGTATACTCATGACGATCGTGCCTATGTTCCTCCCATGACTCTCGCAAAACAGCAAGAATTGTCTCGCGATGGGATGACATCTCAGATGGGCCATCCAAGCAGATGCGTGCGTGACTGTCTGGAATATCAACGACTTTATCTGTGTCAAAGTTCTGCACACAACGTATCCCCAGTCAAATCAGCTCAATAAATGCACATCCAAGTTCCAGGCTCACTGACTTTGAGTACTTCTATATCCGGCTCTGTCTCTGCGAAGCCAGTGGCCATAGCGATAAAGAGCATACTGCGAAGTCTTTGTGCCCGATGAGCAACCAGGGTCTCTACAAAAATATTGTTTATCACAGATCTTTTTACAACGAAGAAAAGACGTACGATCCATTGCTCCCCAATCATTTGCCTGAACGATGATTTAGCAACAAATATTGTATTCTAGGGACACGCACCTTCAATTTCGCCATCAATGTTTTCAATGTCAACAAGAATTCGCCTGCTGCCGGATGGGTAACTCGTTGTTGGTCAAGTCTCTTCTTCAAAGTCGGGAAGACTGTATAGAACTGTTTCGATTCGATTACTGGCCACGGGACAATATTAAGTTGCCCGGCATGCAAGCGGGAGATGAAGTTAGCATCTTGCTCCTCCTGAACGATCCTCTGCAAAGAAATTACTAGTGAGAATCAGTTATTATAATCACCGTGGTAATTGTACCTGGAATTTAGACTGAAATCTACAATGAAGGCATCAGTCAATGTTCCTAACAAGAGTAATGGGGCTCACTCTTTCACGATTTCTCTCTTATCAGAGTCCACAACATCCTGCGGGTAAAGCTTCAGCACAGGCTCAATAGCTCAGAACGATTGGAGCAACATACCTTGATGATGATTACAAGAGTTGATTGAAACAGTGAAGGATTAGCAGCGGGATCGAGGACCGTCGAAGATGATTGGAAGGACTGGAAAAGGCCTGTGATATTGCGCGAAAGAGCAAAATTATTGCGGAACAGGACCTAATTTGGACGAATAAGCCTACGAGAACTAAAACATACGAGCATATAAAATGATATAGTACCAGGTTTGAAATCGCGGTGTTGAAGAGCACTAACAAAGTATCCTCCTGTGCCGAGCGCTCAATGCTGTGAACGCCTATGTTCAGAAACCCGATCAGAAGTTGGTAACGTTAGCTATTAGTAGGAAGGAAACAAGCCTTCAAAATCCAAAGCAACAACCAGGCTTTCGTCGGTAGGAGTCACAGAGAGCCAGATACCCTCTAGACGAAAGTCAATTATATTCTGTCGTATTGATACTATATGCTCACCCGTTGTTCTCATTGCACTCCCAGCGAAAGATGAATCAACCAGATGGTTGAGCATGTAACTCTTCCCGACAGACTGTTCACCTACACGATCCTAGTTAGATTAGATCCGAGGAACGTAATATGAATCTACCCATTGAAGACACGACACGGACTGGCTATAGATTAGAAGTTCAGAGGCAAAAGACAAAAATTACAACAAAAGGAAAACCTTTTTCAGCCATATACGACTGGAAGATAGATTCATACCACCCAAAGGAGAGATTGTCAATGATCATCCCAACATCAG